>JANHFM010010307.1:263984-286000 GCA_032468115.1 Grayia smithii | reverse complement strand
TCATCACTTGAGACTTTCAAGAAGAGATTGGACTTTCATTTGGCAGAAATGGTGTAGGGTCTCCTGCTTGGGGGGGGGCGGCGGGTTGGACTAGATGACCTATAAGGTCCCTTCCAACTCTGTTAATCTGTTAAATATCTGTTAAATAGTGGTGCAACTTAAAATGTACTTGTGACTGTTTCCTCTCAAAATGTATCAACTAACCTCTAATATGGATCAGACTTGTTCTCAATAAATCTTGAAAAGTTAACGTATTTCTGGAAAAATGAACTCCAGCAATATCTTATTAACACTGATGTCTTTGAAATATCATAAGATTATAGTAACTGTGATATGGGAAAGGCTGCCTTTGAAGACTGGAAGTTGAAATTGGGGTAAGGAGTGAAATGCCAAGGGCATATTATATCTCTGCTCTGGTTCTGTAAGATTTGATGATCCGAGGAGTCACTTGTAATGCTGCTCATAAGAAACTGAGTTTCTGCATGCTCCTCCCCCTCCCCCTCCCCCCCCATGGAACTGGAGTCGAAATTCTAGTTAATGCTTTTTAGAAAATATCCTTAGAACATTAAAAGTTTTTAATTATTATTAAGCATAGAACAAGACAAAATTCAAAGTAAACCCTTGGCAATCAAAGAACTATCATGACATGTTTAATATCACTTCTTCTTCTTCTTCTGTTACTAATGAGCATTAGTCCCCAGGAAGTAAGATTTAATTTCCAGAAGGCCATTAATCTTCTTTCCCCAGCTGTTGATATATACAGGACACCGGTGACTGCTTTCTAATGATAATTGTGTTTCTGACTCACTGAAAAGCTAACTCTACCCAACAGGCTTAACCTGCATTATTTAGAACACAAATATTAGTTGAAGTTATCATTCATATTTTCCATTGTAGACCCTTCTCCTGCAGAGTCTAGCAAAGCATGCCCACTTCTTCAGAATACTGTATTGTGAACAAATATATATGGAGATTCTCAGCCATCCAGGTCATTATCCCAAAGGTGCTTTTTGAAAAGGCAACTGGGTTTTCTTTGTTTTTCCTTGAAGATTTTTCACTTCTCATCCAAAAAGCTTCTTCAGTTCTGACTGAATGGTGGAGAATGGAAGATTTATACTCCTTGCAGGCATTTGTTCCTTAGCAATCTCTTTTGAGAGTTGTTGAGGCCACTTGGACGTTTATCTGTGGCCTCAGGGGCACCTGAATAGTGCAAATGAGTGTGGAATCTTCTTGAAATTGCTGAAAGGACTGTATTATAAACAGGAGATGGTGGTGTCATATTCCCCTCCCCCTCTGTTGAGATGTGTGATGAACCATAATTAATAATGGTTCCTTCTGAACATTTATTATCATTTTAGTAGTGAGGTGGACTTTCCTGCAGTTTTGGTTTGGCTTCACATCTCAGTTAGAGAAATGAGTGAAAGATTTTGAATTAAGAAGTTTTATGAAGAGTGTAATAAATTCATGAATTTCTAGTAAAAGAAGGAAATATCCTTTTAGATCTTTGAAACAGAGAAGTTCTGAGTTTCCTTAGTCTAGAAAGCTTAGGAGATGTTTCTTCATCTAGTTAAGAATACAATTGGTTCTCTTTCATTTCGTTGCCACAAGAAAGGAAGATAATTTCCCACTTAATTCACAAAAAAATGTTAAAATTGCCTGCTTAGGCAAACTGTGTAAAAGAAGATGAAAGGAATTGCATCATTTTCCGGGAGGGGGGGGAAACAGAGAAAGAAATAAAAAAAATCATCTCCTAAGGGTGAGGAAAGCTACTCGATTTATCAAAGCTTCCCTGTAGCAACTATGAATTATGAGCTCTTCTCACAGCTCTTCTTTAATTTGAACTGATAAATTATATCATTCAAGATCATGACATGTAATATGAATGAAAACTCTTAAGGGTGAGAGGAGAAGTTCGCCAGGAGCATATTTCCTATCCTTCAGTTAAAGGATCTTCTAACACTCTTTCCATTAATTTATTCTTTAAAGCCACCTATGAAACATGGAAGAAAAGGAGCACCATCCTAACTACAAGCGGAATTGCTAGCTCATAAGCAATGCTAAAGAGTTTACATTAATTGTTTTGTGAATTGGTCAAACTTTGACCATCTTGACAAATGGTCAAATAGGGAGGGCCCTATCAAATCCAGCACCAGTTAATAGCGGTGTCCCCCAAGGCAGTGTCTTAGGACCCACACTTTTTCTGCTTTATATCAACGAACTATGTGATCACATTAAAAGCAGCTTGTCCTCTTTGCTGATGAAGTAAAATTGTTTAACACCACCAACAATGCTACTGCACTACAAAACGACCTAGACTATGTTTCAAAATGGTCGTATAATTGGCAACTCCAAATTTCAACTAACAAATGCTCTGACCTAAACACTAGCAATAAAAATCAGAACACCAAATACAAGTTAGGCGGAAACGATCTCAGAGATGACCCTCATTCTGTCAAGGACCTAGGAATATTGATCTCAAATGATCTAAGTCCTATGGCTCATTGTAACAGCATTGCCAAAAAGGCTTTAAGAGTTGTTAACCTTATTTTGCGAAGCTTCTTCTTCGGTAACATTGAATTGTTAACTAAGGCATCAGGGGTGGGTTCTACTTACCTTTACTACCGTTTCTCTTCATGCATGTGCTTTGCGCGTGATTGGCGCATGCATGCTCGCTTTGCACGTGTGTGTGCTGAATGCGCGCTCCGCGCATGTGCACTTTTTTTTGGGAAAAAACCTCAAAACAAGCACTCTGCGCATGCACAGAGCAGAAAAATGTAAGTGCGGGTGCATGGGTGGGCCCAGCTCCCGGCCGCGAAGAACCAGTTCAGTGACGTCACACTGTCACTGCTACCAGATCATGCGAACCGGGCAGAACCGGGAGCAACCCACCACTGTAGGGCATACAAAAATCTATGCCAGATCAATTCTCAAATACAGCTCGTCTGCCTGGAACCCACACTGTATATTGGACTTTAACACAATTGAGCGGGTTCAGAGGTATTTCTTGAGCAAAGTACTCCACTCCTCTACTCACAATAGAATTCCCTAGGCCTCCAGCCTTGAAATTTTGGGCTTGGACAACCTGGAACTGTGCTGCCTGAGGTCCGATCTAAGAATAGTTCACAAAATTGTCTGCTATAACATTCTGCCTGTCAATGACTTCTTCAGCTTCTGCCATAATAATACACAGGCAAACAATCAATACAAACCTAAGGTAAACCACTCCCAACTCGCAGAAATTGCAGAAAATATGACTTCAGCAACAGAGTGATCAACACCTGGAATGCCCTACCTGACTCGTTGTTACAGCCTCAAACCCTCAAAGCTTCAATCTCAAACTGTCTACTGTGGACCTCACCCCATTCTTAAGGGGTCCTTAAAGGGGGCATGCATAAGCACACCAATATGCCTACTGTCCCTGTCTTACTGTCCCCATGTATCGGTATGTACTTCCTTTGTACATGTTTAAGTTCATACTTATACTTGTTACCTTGTACATGTTTGATAAACAAACAAATAAATAGGTTATATTGTTTTAAATAAAATGTGATGAATCTTTAAGACTATTGCTGGAATCTGGTGGTCTAGAGCAGTGGCACCAGTAGTGGGTTTCAAATTTTTTAATACTGGTTCTGTGGGTGTGGCTTGGTGACTGTGGCATGGCTTGGTGCGTGTGGCTTGGTGGGCATGGCAGGGGAAGGATACTGTAAAATCTCCATTCCTACCCCACTCCAGGGGAAGGTTACTGCAAAATCTCCATTTCCTCCCAATCAGCTGGGACTCGGAAGACAGAGAATAGATGGGGGCGCAGCCAGTCAGAGGTGGTATTTACCAGTTCTCCGAACTACTCAAAATTTCTGCTACCAGTTGTCCAAACTACTAAAAATTTCTGCTAACGGTTCTCCAGAACTGGTCAGAACCTACTGAAAACCACCTCTGAGTGGCACTCTTCTGATTCTTAAAAATGATTGATTGCATTAGAAATTAAAACTGAGAAATGTTAAAATGCTTATTCATTGACTTCACAGACTCCCTGAAAGGGTCTTGAAAACTCTCAGAGGTTCCCAGATCACATTTTGAAAACCACTGGTCTAAAAGAGTGGTAGGTCCTTAATTTTTTATTTTATATTTTGTTAGGCCTTCAACACAGCTCTTCACTATTGGCAACCGTTTGAGCAAGTCCCTGAAGTTTTCTTGACAGGATTTCTCCAAACTAAATTAGTTTACTATTACCAGTTTCCTAGGGCTGAGAGTATGACTGACCCAAGGTACCTTAAGCAGCTCTAGAACTCATGGTCTCATGTTTCCTAGCCTTGTGCCTTAACCACCAACAAAAGTGATATTCTAAACACATAAATCGATACATCGTTGTGAAACCACACCATTAAATCATGAATGAATGGCAAATTTCAGAATGAATTGTGCTCTTAAATAAAATTAGTTTGATCTCCTGATGATCAATTTTACCCAATATTTTTTAAAAAAATCTGCTGTATTTGCAAAATTGAAATTTTGGTAAAGAGTTAAAAAGAAAAAAAAATGAATATATTTTAATATAAATCTTTTATATGCTTTCATTTTACATTATATTATGCATTTTAATCTTGTAGATCATGTTGAGCTGCAGAATCAATTAGACAAGATGAAAATATTGCAATATAATAAATCATGTAAAATGACATCAATAGTAGAAATAAGTTACTTTTAAGGTGGCAGATAGCATAAATTGCAGAGTACTAATTTGTATGATAAAGTTCCTCTTGTCAGTATGTTGAAGAACTTGGCTGAAAATACATAGCAGTGTGGAATGCCAACATCCAGCCAATATAAACTAAACTTGCTTTAGAATTTCAGTCTTTAAAACAATGATGGATCAGTTATGTGTCATCAAGTCGTTTTTGACTCTTGTAGACCATATAGATTCCCCTCCCCTCCCCCCATGACTTCTATACCTAACCTGGTCTTTCAGATCTTCCATTGGTACACTCATGGCCACTGTAAGTCAGGCATCCCCAACCTGACTTGTGCTCATGCGAACACTTGTGCTCGGGCAAGCAGGTCCATTTGTGCACATGGCAGGCACTTGCACTCATGTGCAAGCTCCATTTGTGCTAGTGGTGGGCGCTTGCACCCGCTGCTTGTGTAAATGAAGCTGAGTGCACAAGTGCCCTCCCCGCCAGTCCACAAAGCTGGAAAGTTTGGAGACCTTACTCTTCCAGTAAGTGACTCCAACTAACTTGCTAGTCATTCTCTTTCTCCCTTTTCTTCCCCCTTTCCTAGCATTAGAGCCTTTGCCAGGGTCTGAAGTAGGATAATTTGCATCTGGTCTTTTGTGTGTCTCGTGTGAGAACTCTGGGTTGATTTGTTCAATGATCCATTGGTTTGTTTTGTTGGCCGTGCACAGTAACATTTTTCAAAATTAATCTAAAATAAATTTAAAAAACTTTTTAAGATAGCTTAATTAGAATAAAATGTTAGTGCATCTCCCATTTATCTATCATCTCTAAAATGGAACAGTCATCCTGTCAAACAACTAGGGTAAATCCAGATCATATCGTATTTAATCAGTGGGCCTAGGGATTAAATGTATACTGTGGATACTGAACAGATCAAGTGGCTGGTGTGATTGTGTGGTTGCTGCTACTGGGCAGTTAGAGCTGGGTTTATGGGTTCTTTCATTGTGAAATGTTAAGATTGTAAGTTGTCCAGAGTCACCGTGCATGAGTTGGGGAGCCATATGCACGTGCTTAATAAATGAATATTTAAATAAATACGTAGGAGTTAGTTATAACATCCTTGATTCCACTGGGTTTTCTTTTACGGATATTTGCATCTGGATTCAACCCATTTATCACCTGGCCATTTTTAGATTTTTTTAATTAAGAAAAAATAAATGGAAACCTGACATGCTACCAATCAAAGCCCTAGCCTATAGAAGCATATTTACATAAGTGGGCTGCGGGCACCATATACTCTGTTGGGAAAAGTTCTTAGTCCACCTACCGCTCAAAATAAAAGTCAACTTGGGGTAGAATCTCAGTTTGCCTTCAGGTCTCAATGGATGCTTCCGAATGAATATACATCATAGAAGTCATGTTCTATGTTTAAGTAAGCCCCTGTCATCATCATGACATGTATTTTATGGAGAGTACCCATAGTTTCCTTTATTATGCCCCTTAGCTCCACAAATATTATCTACTAAAATAAGGCTTCTGGCAGACAGAGGACAGTTGATTAGCAAGATTCTTTGAAGTTTCTTCCAGTTCAAAAGAAAGAAGAAAGATCAGTCGTGTCTTTTGAAGGAAGCTTAAAGAGCAGCAGGCTGTAGTTTAAAAGGAGAAAAAGAAGAGTCCTTTTTGACGAGATAGGATGAACAGATGCCTGCCTCTGTCACAAAAGCCAACAAAGCAAACACTCTGGCATCTGGGCAACCAGTGTGACCATTCTAAAATAAAAGTAAATGTAGCACACATACACACACACACACACACTTTTAACACCCTTTTATGATATGTTGCAGCTCTTCCTATTATGAAGATTGTAGAAATGAATGTGTCTGTCACAGGAATATATGCTTACAAATATTGATAGCAGCAAAACATTGCCCAATATTTGCAGAAAATATTGGCTGGTGAACCTAAACATCCACTTTACTACAGAGTTGGCTTTGTTTCAAGTGAAATGAAAACGAATACTAAACCATGATTGATACATTTTGAAATTCTAATGTTCTAGATAGATGATATAGATAGATGACAGAAGATAGACAGACAGACAGGTGAGGGGGGAAGAGATTTGGCCACCCAACTCAACATTGTGACTACTGATGGCGAACGGCGGTTAAAGACATAACAAAAATGCAGTAGCCCAATATGTATCCTTACTGATAGAGAAATCCAGCAAATTTCTATTCAGGATGCAACAGCAGGTGGCTATACAAAAATTAGTTCCAAACACTCCACCAGTCCTTCTGAATCAGATCTCCCACTGTTGCCATTATAGTCTTTTTGAACCACAGTGCAATTTACCATGAAAAAATGAGTTAAAATATTTGAATACCTTCTAGATAACAGGAAATAGGAATATGCAACACCTTTCTTTTTAAAATTGACGTCTTTCTATTGCCGTACTATAAATATTTATGTGCAGTATTCACAGAACCAAAGTAAGAAGCAAAAGTAGAAAACACAGTTTTAATAAAGCAAGTTCCCAAAGAAGAAAATTAATATTATTTGGGATTTTTTGTTTAGAACCATGGAATTCATGAAGAGAAAACGTGACAGAACTTTATTACTATGCCTGCTGTGTAAAAAGCCCCACTTAGTTCAAGTTCATCCCTCTCCCATCCCACCCCCAAAATTCATGGTGGGAGATTCACAGATAAAAGTAGAAATGTGCAGATATTGTATTTAGATTTAAAGAGGTAAAGATGATTCAGAGTACATGTGAATTCACACCATATCTACCTGTACCTCCTTAAGTCAAACATTCCTGCTGTAAGATCCAGGAGAAAATTTTACATCTTTAAGATATCTGGGTGGTCACTGAGGGGACAAAACAATCTAATGCTGCACATCTAACTAGGTGGCTCAGTGGCTAAAACACTGAGCTTGTCTATCAGAAAGGTCGGTAGTTCGGTGGTTTGAATCCCTAGTACTGTGTGAACAGGGGGTTGGACTAGATGACCTCCATGGTCCCTTCCAACTCTGCTACTATTCCATGTGGTTAAGGAGAGAGAAGCAGAGGACTAGGGAGTGCACTTCCCATCCATGAGACTGAAAAGCAGCATTCAGGGAAAGTGGCTGTCTTCCATCCTGTGTATGTCAATTCATTGCACACAATTTTAATGACCCTCTACTAATTCCACTAGGGTGCTGACCCTGGAAGGAGATAGTCAACTGGAATAGAGCAAAGAGCCATCATAGTCTCAGAGAACACTAAACCCAACATTGATGGGCTTAGGCCAGAGTGAGATATATTCAGTTTATGCAGCCTTTAGCTTGCCCTACTAAGCTCCTCTTCTTCATCTCCCTCCACTTCCAACTGCTGGATCTTGTATGTTCAAAAAAATCAGGAAGGCAGATATAATTACACAGAAGCAGTAAAGCAGCAGAAAAAAGTACAGGACAGAAGCAAACCAAATAAGGGTGGAAATAAGAGATGTAAAAGGTAGCTGAGCACTTTATCAGAAATGTATTCAATGTTCTGTTCCTCAGTGTCCCAAGCTGCATGTTTGCAATACAGAAACAGGCCATGTTTGCTTCAGAGGTTGAGTGACACGATTAACTTACAATTATAATTATAATGTAGATTAATATAAGATCTCATCTCCACCCCATCTATGCATTGGTTTAACTACTTTAATATTAACGCTTTATCTTTTAATATCTGATGTCTTAATGTTTAAATCCTATAATTGTTTTATTGCTATTTAGGCTAGTGTAAGCCACCCATAGTTGCTTGGCAAAGTAATGGGTGGCATACTAAATAAAGTCCTTAAGTCCCAAAAGGACTATTGGAAAACATAGCTCTAGGCACATGGTACAAAACATGTGTAATGAAAATCACTAAGACATTCCTTCATTTTCCATGCCGGCATCTTATGCAACTTGCTGCTTTCAGATACGTTCACATCACAGGTCTGAAAATTCTACTGGAGCTGGCTTATTTAAGATTCTAAGATTTGGGCTTGCTCCGGTGATCGATCCATTTCTTTTGCAGAAGCCTGCTTCTAACTGAGAAGAAAAGTATGTTCTCAGATGAGTTTACTAGTGAGGGTTGTCACTCTGTGAAGAAACTAACTGACCCCCTACACACAAAGAGAGTGGGAGAAACATGTAATCAAGTGTTTATATACCTACCACCTATTTTTAATGGACTTTACTAAGCACTTTAGACTAATCAAGCTAAGTGATTTTTTTTTCACCCATTCCTCTGAGACCTCTCCCTTCTCCTTACAGCTGCTTTTAGAAACTAAGATGCTATTCTTTCTTTTCATTACAAGCTCACTCCCCACCCCACAATGAAAAACTAACTATTAGGGCTGTGCAAAACATTCCAAAGAAATATATTGAAGCTGTGGCAGTTTGCACGAAGATTCCTTTTCAGAGTGTTATAGCAGCTGCATCATCTGTAAGGCTTGTTCTGTTGGTTATCTGCTTTTGATTGCCTACATGTGCCCAGACAGCCACTTTGCTCAACATCTTCTGTCATTTTGCTGACTCTACTATTTTCTTGCAGCCTCCTGAAAAAGCTGCTATGTGGATTAGGGTGTTTCTATGGAACCAAATGATATGCGATAAAAGGATATGGACAGAATGAGGGTTCAACCATGGTCCCTCTTTTATCCAGTAGCTTCAGGATCCTCAGGAATTTCCATTAATGGAAGAAGCTCCTCCTATTCTTGGAAAGGACAATATAAATTCAATCCAATATATAAAATTATCAATGAAAAGAGTACAATAAAAAAAGTCAAAGTAGTTCAAAGAATATCTTTTTTCAAAGAATACTGCCAATATAAATAATGATTTTAAATTGTAATTTTATTACACTAAAATGATGCATAAGGCCATTTCAGAGTGATCACTGTAACATGACAATAAAAAAATAAACACACAAAGGATAAATCTTTTTGTGACCCTTATAAGACCCAGCCTACTGTATAGAAAATATGAGAAAAAACAAATTAGTGTCTGTCAAGGCTGAGTTCAATAACTGGCTTTTTTCTAACAAAGAAATCAGAAAAAAAAATTCTGTTCAATGATGATTCAGAAGAGGTTTTTTGGAATGCATTAGAGCAAAGGCACAGAATCTCTTTAAAGCAGCTATCTTTTAATGTGCTTCCTTAAAACAGCTGCATGTTTTCAGGTTCTTTAAAGACATACCTTAAATATTTGTGCATTGAAGGATGTATTTAAAGTAAGTTTCAAAAGTTGCACATTTCTATTACTGTGTAACCTAAAATGGTCTGAAGAAAATAAGGCTTCTTCTAAGGATGTCTCACGTAGCAACAGTCTTCAGGTACTCTACATTCAGGTTTGGGGCATTTCCAACCCTGACAAAAGAGCTCCTGGAAACTCAGCTAAGAATCAATGCTTTCTTTTCATAGGCCAACACCAATCTTTTCAACTACTAATAGCCTCCACAAAACAGCTAAATGTGTATTTAATGAAAGGACATACCATCGACCTTAGTGGTTATACAATATTTTCTCATTGTATTGCTGCAATAAAAGTGCTGGGAAATCTGATTCTATCAATTATCACTGAAACCTTGGGGTCAAGCATTATGAGGAAAAAAATGAGCATCTCTAGAGAAAGCCCAGCTGCCCAGGTAAAAGAGTATTCTGATGCGCTCTGTACTGTCCTTTTGATCAACCTGCAGGTCATCAGACATTCAACTCCATTCCTCTGGCTCCAGTTAGCTTTCAAAACTTTGCGCCATGATTTTTTCATGGTTTCTAAACAAAGTTGGATGTATTAAACTTCTGGGAAACTCTGCAATGCACATATTTTATCTCTTAGCTACTCCCCAAATGAACCAAGAAAATGGGCTGAAATATGGCCCCATCATTGTCAGGCTTCAAACATTGTGGAAAGGAAGAAAAATCAAAGTGTGGTTTCTGCCCACAGATTGCCTGCCCTGCCCTAGTGAATGCAAAATGATACTATATGATATCCAATATGATACTATTCAGCTTTGGTGGCATTGATCTCATTGCAAGAACAGTGTATTGTGGGGTTTCTGTCTTTTGGGCTGAAGACCAATCTAAACAAGTAAAGTACTTAAAAGTAAGCAATCCAGCACTATAAAAACAGACAATTCCTATTAAAGCAATTCTAACTGATGTAGTATTCTGAAGACTGGTACAACTGAGACACCTATTGTGGCAATTCCTGTTTCACATTTTGTTAATTCATGTAACATAAACAAGCCACTGGAAACAACATTTTATAAAATGCAGCCTGCTAAGTCACTTGCATTACTTTCAATAGGGTTGTTTTTTATTAAACCCAAATTAAAGAGAATTGAGTTGAGGTTAATGCACAAAAACATGTGATCTGGGTGTGCTGTCCTCAGTAGTTCTTGAATCATCAGATGGAGAGTAAACATCTCAAACATCTTCTTATTACTCCTGCAATATATTTTGAAAAATATGGAATTAAAAGAGTCAGTTCAGATGTTCAATTAATGTCTGATTCTGAACTTTCAACTTTCCAAATTGAAATAAACAGTATTTGCTGTTATTCATACATATTTTATGTAGTTATTTTTAATAATAATTCATTAAATTTAAATACACTCCCAGCAACTCTAGATTTTTGTTTTTACAACCTGTAAAATAAATTTCATAGGCTGCATGAAGGATATCTCTTTTAACTAAAATGACTCGTAGTTATAACACAATGATATCTGCAAAATGTAATATTCATTATTGCAGAAAAGGGAGTAGAAAAATAGGGACAAAGAAAAATCATCAAAAGCCATTATTTCTACATTTTACTACTAAAGCATGCTTAGATTACATTACTGATTTTTACCCACTAACCCTCTTTCGGTACCACCAATCTAAGTCTTTCCTTAGTGGTTTGTGATTGGATCTGCCCTATTTTATTTGGTTGATTGTTGTCTAGTTCAGTTATTGCATCCATGTTTTTTCTATTCATTTTCCCACGAATTGCCCAAGCTATTGAAATCCTGGGTTGCGCCAGATTCCAACAAACACTTATCAATCCTGAGAAAAGTATTTTGAGGTTGGAAGGCTTACTTGATTTTTGAAAGTTTTTGAAGCAGAATGCTGAGTTTCTCCAGGAGCTGAATATCAAGATTAGAACTGCGAAGCAGCACTGAACAAGTCCGGAAAAAGAGTTCATTACTACAAGTTTCCAGAAAACGATTCAAATACCCTGCAAAATAAAGTGCTCAATAAATATAAGGAGCTCAGCAATCATAATTGGTGTGTATAATTGTAAGGTATGTTATATCCAAACACCTTCAACCTGGGATTCAGCAATCTATCAAACTTTCTAAGTCCAAATTTCAGCAGATATTACAAAACTGATGATATGTTGTATTAAGTGGTGTTGATTCAAGTTTTTGCTTGAAAATTAGAATCCATTCCAGAAGAATTTAAATTCTCAAAGAGCAAATCTCTCATGCTTATCACTCATACATACAATTAGTTGGGGGGAGAGGGGAGAGAAATGATACTACAGCATAAGTAATTCTACAATTCTTTTCAAGCTTCATGGTCCTTAATATACTCTCTTGCTCAAAGTCTTTGAAAGAACAATGGTATGGTAACTCTACCTTTAATCCCTGTCCTTTAAAGGGATGGTTTCTTAGAATATTTTACCACTATCTTGACATGCCCAGCTTCACTTTGCTATGTAAATTTTGATATTTCAGCTGAAGAAGAAGAGGCCTGAAAAAGTTCCTATCCATGTGCCTCACTTTTGACTAGAACACTGACCCACTCTCCTGATCAGAAGTTCACCAAGATACATTTTACAAACCAGGTCAATGATAATTCATGAAAATCTTAATCCTAAAGGTTTAAAAATATATTTTATATTAATCTGTGCGTGTGAAACATTCAAAAGCTTGAATGTCTCAACTTTCTTAATAGGAGGAGACGGCTACCTTGTTTAGCAGAGTTCTGGGTTACAACTGCTTTCTTTAACGCAGTGCTTGCCTCCTCTCCTCCCACCAAACAAGCACAGAGCTGGTCTAACTGTTTGTTTTGTTGGATTTCTGATATATATTAAGTGGAAACTTATTTTAGTTCTGAGATTTCCCAACAGTATAAATAAGGCAAAAATACCAGGAACATCAGTGTTGGCATATTCTTTGACACAATCATCAATATGGTGGCATCTTTGCAACATTATTTTTAATGAAGGAAGGTTTTATTTCTTAAGGAACTAGCTGATGTTTCATTTTTAGCAGGAAATGTTTTTCTCTTACTATTTGTTTCCATTTCCCCTCTTAAGCAGCTTGCAGCTATCAAATTTATTATGCTACAACAATATATTTATGTCCTGCCTTTGTAAGCAAAATGCTGAAAAAAATTGAGTGCAGTTCATCCTGTATAAAAAGAAAAACAAAATCCTATGAACAGGTAAGAGAAAAAGAAAGATTTTTGGCATTAAATGTAGGAGCAATATTACAATCCTATTTATTTATATACCACCCACATGTACAACTGTAGGTGGCTTATAATATACCCAGTAAAACATTATAAACATCCATTGTGCTTCTTTTAGGCTTGCTCCAATCAATAAACATTTTAAATATTAGCATACAAAAGTCCCAATGTCTAATGAGTTTATAAAGTGCTTAAAGGTTTCTTATCCATGCAATTGGTGGTTTCAATGTGAGTGTAAATTTTCAAAGGAAATAGATTTTCAAAGGGAACATCTATAGTCTAATATTTAGTCTATATATATACACTAAATATTGGATGTGAAAGCAAGATTCTTATTCTGCTTGTTTCCTTTGCTTCTGCTTTCCTACTGTATGTAGGGTTAAGAATATCTTCTTGATTATTCTTTTGCCCCCAATTAAAAGGGTATTGTCTTATTCCTAATAAGACTCTTTGCCTATTCAATCTAGAAACCTCTGCTGCTCATTCTATAGTAAGAGATGCCAATATACAAGGTACCTCAGAGTACCATTATTACAAGATTACGATAAATTAGGTCAGCATCCCATCATTACCAAGTCAGAGGGCTACAGAAATTAATTTAATATGTACAGAAATATTGCAAATAACAGAAGAATCAGCAAAGGTTTAAACCCACATATATAAGAGGAATGACACATGGGCCAAAAGTAAAGGACAATCAGCAAGATGTATGGATTCAGTTTAAAAAATGATGGGTATACTATTAGGAGACCTAAAAGGTGAGTTTGGGAACAGAATATCCTGAATTATCTATCTACATGGTCCCTAAGATTCAACATAATCAGTCAATCAAATCCATTAAAAAATCTTATCTAAATCATGCATACCTACAGTCCATTGCTATTACTGAATTTTTCCAAGTTTAGCTTTGGTTTTATTCATTGTTAGTGTTATTTCTGAATAAAGTTGCAGAGTTCAATCAAAAACAACAATACTTTAGTGCACTCAGAGGGGTGAAATCCCAACGTGTGTAAGTTCAGACAACTCAGTTCTGTTTTGGACTATAAGGAGCAGTATTGCTTTTGTCATAGGCTGATCTCCGTCTTCAAATTCAAATTCAAATGTCTGCATAAGCACACCAGCGTGGCTACCGTCCCTGTCCTACTATTTCCATTTATTCATACTCATTTCCTGTGTTCATGTCCATGTTTATACTTATACCTGTTTTCTTTTACATGTTTGACAAACTAAATAAAATAAAAATAAATTAGAAGAAAAAGACAATCCAAATCTCTCAGAGAGAACATTACAGACAGGATAAGAAAGGAAAGTCTGGGAGAGGAAACCTTTTTTTAAAAAGCATGCTGCTTATCCTATGTAAACTATAAAGTATTATTTTTCCAACTCTAACTTCAAATGCCTGTTTAAGATAAGTTTGCACTTGCCCTTTAAAAGAATAAAGGATGGGATGGATTAATCCTTGCAGCAGTGAACACAGCTAATGGGAAGGAGAAATCATACTCACAAAATCAAGAATCCAACTCTTAGCCTGTTAAAAAATTGTGGTAAGAATGTGTAGGTTCCTTTTTGAATAGGTGAGAAACAAAAAAGATGCATGCCAGAGGTTTAATAATTAAAAGAATGATATCTGTAGCTACATGGTGTTTAGTTTTAATTTTAGATAACTACACAGATTACAACTCTTTTAACCTTTCAACAAGAGCCACCCTGAATAAAAAGCAGCCGTTGAATTCTTGTTATCTGCTAAATCATTCGTCAGTGGCACTTTGAATTAGTTATAGATCTTAGTAGGTGAACTGCTTTTCGGTCTGAAAGATTATGCTCTTCACCTTCCAAAGAAGCAGAGAGAAGAGAATAAAATTATTTCCACTGAATTTCATTTACCCCAACCTTTCCTACTAGGATTTAGAATAGAAAGTCAAGTTGAAGCAAACCTTAAGAGATAAAAGTCTCACATAATTCTCTTATTCTGAGAAACTTTTAACACAAGTTTTATTCTCAGTTGTCCCTCCACAAAACAAACATACGGGCAAACTTTGAGGTAGCTCCAGTACTTCTCTTCTGAACAGAATATTTAAATTGCAAGGGTAAAAGTCAAGTCATAGGTGAAGAACTTACGGTATTTATGATAAAAGTGCAGTGCTTCAGGGACAAGTTTGTGGAATGAAAGAGGACTAGGCCAACTCTTTCCTGTACCCACCTTTCCTTTTATTTTTGTCTGCAACTTCATTTAGTTCTCTTGTGTTTAATAATTTCACATATACTACCACTTAATGCCAAAACCTGGTAATATATAAAGCAAATCCTCTGTAGTAGATGTTTAGCAAAATGCTAAATTCAAAGCTACCACATGGATTTTTTTGTGCAATTGACATAAAAGAAACATAGTCCCGACAATGTATTAAGTGTCAAAACAACTCACTTAACATTAGGAGGCTAAAGATAAAAAAAGACAATTATTTCCTGGTTAAGATAAAACAGCATAATCACTCTAGGCAGAAATTGTGGGATGAATCCTTAGCAGTGATTTATCTCAGTAGAAAATCAAGCTGTCTTGTTTGTATAGGAATGCAGAGTTCTTTCTTTTAATTCCGCTAACTGTGAGTTTTAAATGTAGCATGATTATTCTGTTTGGCTGGAGGCACATCTGGAGATCTTACTTAATTTGATGTTAAAATATGACCACAGAGATAAGAATTGTGGCATTCTGAAAAATGGAATCAACAATTGCAGGACGAAAGTGTTTACATGTGAAAGGTTAAACAATTCAATCATCCAGGTATCAATTTAAGAAGCCATTAGTTATAATTCCAATACAAGAAACAATCCACAAAATAATCTTGTACATAAACCCACTATGTATGTGTTCATTTCTAGAGAGCTTACACATACTAAGTATTCAATCACCATTAGAAATAAGAAAGAATTTAAAGGAATCTTATTACTAGAATTTGTATTTACATAAACAGGTCTATGCTGAGATCTCAGAGCTTGTTGAAAAGGTCAGCCCTACAATATTTAGTTGGACATTATGCTTCCATACATCACAATTTCATACACAAATATCGATGGGCATAAGGCTGGAAATCCCTTCTATAAAGTATAAATGTTTTAAAAAGCATTCATTTTTTAAAACTAGCTATCATACTGAACTACAGCAGGGGAAAACACATTTTCTTTTGCACAATTTCCCATTCTACCTAATAAAAATAAAAGTAATCCTTCCCTTGCAATAACTTACTGTGCAATTACCACAAAATCAAAACATGGAGGTCATATAAAACAAGATAAGCAATGTAAAAAGTTTATGAAAAGAAGGTTGATTACTTACTAGACTCTGTTGTCATCTGAAGTAAACTGTCAATGGCATTGGAAAGAAGGCCTTTCCTTGATATTCTTAGATGAGTCAATATTATGGGCACAGCTAGGTAGTCCAAAAACAAGACTTTCCCTTCCTCTGTCTTCAGATCAATGCAAAGTGAATCAAAGGCTTGTGCCAAATAATCAGCTAGAAGATTTATTTAAATTTAAATATTACAGATGTACAACATTGTTTCTAGACATCCATACAGGCCATCACTAATGTGCATAAAATCCTGCACAATGTGCTATATCAACGTTTTTAAATTATACTGCTTACCAAATGGATTATTAAATGAATGTTTGCTCATTATGTGTGTCAAGCAGTACCATATTAAGAAAATTGACTCGAAGCAAATTACACTCACAAAATCCTGTTATGTTTTATTAACAACAACCTCAATAGTTATATAAACTTCATATTTACAGCATACCTAGGCTGTTTTAAAATTAGAATCATTATATACAGTAGTAACACAATCTTTGCCCACTGAAGGTGATGTTATTTAGTCACTATACAGCACAATATTTTTTCTCTGTCTTCATAATGGGGGAAGTTTTGAAAGGCCAAATATTCCAAATGTTAGAACTGACCAAATGAAAAATTAATCTAGTTAAGAAGTGGAACTCCAACTTCAGGAAAGCAACAAGGATTCTTCTATAACACACAGAACAGCATTGTCCCAAATGGTCTCGCATTTTAAACCAAGAGACTGTATGTGAAATGATTTAGAATCCCAGGGTAGGCATATTGGAAACTTTGCCTACTCTGAGTCCTCTCATAAAACAGTTGGATGAAAGAAGCCTTTATGATGTAACAAAGATGACATCACCCCAAACAAGCCACTCTCTACCATCCCCAAGCTTTTAATTTTTAATTTTCATTTAAAAAAATTTGAGAACATATGTCTAAACAAAGCTAGAGCTGATGGTAGAAAATTTGGAACAGCAGGCCAATATTTAATTTAAAATGTCTTAGTACAGAATCAGGTAAGAAGCCTAAAAGGAGGAGGACCTAACAGACCCTTTTCTTAATGCTCCTGGTTCACAGACAATTTAAAGCAATGTTTTTTAACTATGAAGATATTTGGACTTCATTCCCAAGATTGTTGGAGAATTTTGGGAGATGAAATCCAGACATCTTCAAGTTGCAAAGGTTAAAAACACTGCATTAAAATGATTGATATTTAGTAATCCTCATACAAGAATGGTTTTGGGAGGGTTGCCTTCAGGTTGTCCTTCTGCCTGAGAAAAAAATGCATCAGAACAAAATTGTAGATAGTGAAGCTTCAAAGATGAAGGAATATAGACTTTTTTTGTAGATTTCTTGTAGCATTATGATTACATAGTCTATTTCCTTCCTTTCACCTTAACAATTAGGTTGCTCTCTATAAACATATAATAGTTTAAATATGCACCAGGATTTTCTGGTTTTTGTTTCAAGGTGGCTAGTCCTCTGGAATGGATATAATAATGTATGGGAAAAAAACAAATAGATGTTTAGATGGTTGAAAAATGCCAACACTCATGACTATGAATTTTTCACTGGCCATTGAAACTTAGTGTTGTACTGTGCTGTATTTAACCTTCAGTGAAATAAAAAATCATCCATATAGAAACTTGCTAACATTAATCTGAATATTAAAAAAAATCCTATATATTTTTTATAATAAATAAGTAAATAAATAAATTACCACGGTGTTCCGTGTAGGTTATTAGTATGTTTAAATCAATACCCTAAAACAGTAGATAGATAGTAACTCTACTCCCAGTAAATTTCTCACTGAAAAACTCTTATAAGCTACACTTATTTTGGATATATTTCAATACCGTAATATGTATGTAGGTTAATAATGTAGTAGTATTTTCTTGTAAGATTATATAACTCAGAAACTGCAAAACCTTACTTAGAGTGCCCCCTACTGTATCTTTAAAGCAACAAGTTATTTACTAATTATGTATTAGTACATTTAATTTAATTTGTAATGAACACACATTTCACAATTTCATCTAAGAAAGTAATTTTGGCTTATTGTAAGGCTTTATTTTTCCTATGATGGATTGAAGCATCCTTCACTGCTCATTCCTGCTTTAACAGGCAGGAGAATGGAGATCTTACATACATCTGTGAGAGAACTGACTCACTTCCAGTTCTGCACTTGAAAAGTAGAGAACTCCATCAGAAATATAACCTAAGAGGAGACAGTGAAAATATTCCCATTCCCCATCCTCTAATCATTCTATAAGCAACACTCCCTTGACCACTCTCTCCACCTACCATAAAAGAAAGTTGTCTTCAGTAAGTAATAGTCTCAATCTCCTTAAGTGAGTTATAATAAAACATCCTGCATTAAGAGCAGAAGAGTGTCTGAAGGAAGGCACTTTAGGAGGAATGGACTACCTATTGAAGGATCTTCTGACAAGGAGGCTTCAAATGAAACAAAAGCAGCTAACTGAATAAAAGATAAATCATATGGCCAGTTAGATACCAACACATGGCTCCCAAAGAATTATTGTTGGAAAAAGTACTGAAGTCTGTGGATCAATAGCCAGCAGAGACTTTCAGCCATAGCAGTTCACTGGGTAATCTCTCAAACCAATCTAGACTGGGAGGAGAGCACATTTTGCCTGAGGTAAAGATGGGATAGAACTCTTAAAAGCAAATAAACCAGAAAGATATAACCCCTAATTCATCTATGGATGACTGCTATATCAGTTCCAAATCTATGTTTATTGAAGAAAAGAAACAAAATATGATCTGAAGATTCGTGATTCTAAGGCATTAATCTGAGTTATATTTGATGCAATTGTTGAAGAGAGAACTGAGATTATTTAAACATGAAGTGTAGGTTCTATGATGGAAACCTATGACTTACAGATTTGAGGTTCCTACAAAACCTCTTTGGAAGGATTACAGGATTTAAAAAAAAACCTTTCAAACAACCTTTCAAGATAAACCAGCTAAAAAAAATATACACTGAAGGGATTTCAGGAATGCTACTTAATAACAGAAACTAGAAAGCATGTCCCAATTTCTCTCTATTCCCCCCTTATACTAAATGAAGCACGCACTCACATGCATGCTTCAGTATTTGGACATGTATTCTTTTCTTTGGGTGCCTCCTTAACCATTCTTTTAGACCTTCTCCAAGGCTATCTCTAAATTCCTTTACAATAAAGGATATTGCGGCCAAAGCTATACATTACGTACCAAGTATTTGGACACACCCTTTGTCCAAATCTCAGTAAAACTTTGAGGGGAAAAAGGCATGAAATCTTTTACATTAATGGCTTCTGGGAACTTTTTATTATTATTTTTTTAAGCCGCCCATCTCCCCTATAAGGTGACTCTGGGCAAGATAGCATCATGGATCTCCTCAGAAAAGCTAAGGTGA
Source organism: Grayia smithii (assembly GCA_032468115.1). Lineage (NCBI taxonomy): Eukaryota > Metazoa > Chordata > Lepidosauria > Squamata > Grayiidae > Grayia > Grayia smithii. The sequence goes on along the minus strand of JANHFM010010307.1, from coordinate 266,098 downwards.
TTTGGATTGTATAAAATTATAATTTAAATCCTACAGTGGGAGCAATCCAACATTCGTGCATATAGCTTTAAGCAGTCTGCATCTGGATGGTGAAAAGCCCAGAAGTTCCTGACAGGATAAAAGGACCTGTGGGACTTCTATGGAAAGCAGGATTATCTCTAAAGCAACAATCTCCAAGATGGAGTTACTAATAATTTCCTTTTGACAAAGTTTGCTCCCTCCTAACAAATTCTGTATAGATCTGACCAGAAAAAGAAAAAAAAGCACAGGAAGATTCTTGGTTTTTGAAAATCAAGGTTTCCACTGGTATTTGAAAATAGGATATGAACTCTCTGACATGGTGTTTAATAGGAGCACAGAAATATTTCAACAGGATGATGAAGTGTTTTGTGCCCTAATGTACAGAGCTGAATCAGAGCACTTTTGATGTGTTCTGTTGAAAAAGTTTTTGCCTTGCTCAACTCCTCTATGAAAATAGCACACTGGTTGTCTCTGAAGGGAAAAAGTGTCAATCTGAAATAGAAAAGTGAAAATCCAATGATGCTATCTTCCTTATCTCTAAGAAGTCTATGTTGCACTTGGCTTCCTGTACATTTCAGATGTACAGTCCTTAGCATGGCTGCCATGATTGAAGACTGACATTCAGCGGGCAGAAAATATTCCATATGGGCACATCTGTCATATTCATTTGGAGATACACAGCTGAAGAACCCATCAAGTTAAAAGCCAAGTTCAAAACCAAATTCTAATGTTATTGAAAAAATAGGTTCAGCCTTGCCAATTGGAGTCAAGACTACCTAGCCCTGAAGAATGCCATTGATAACAAGTATAAACAAGTGAAAGCAATCTGGAATGTACTTGTAAGGAAAACACATGAATCAAGCTGAACCTCAATTAAGGAACTTCCTTTATACCTGAAAGAGCGTTGGGTAGATATGGTCTGCTCACCATAGAATTCAGAGCTAGAAACTCCTCTATAGCAGCTCGAATTTTGACAGTATATAACTTAGACTCTAGGCAAGCTCTAATAATAGCTACCATCTTTATCTCCTGAACTCATGCATATTATTTGGACTGATTGTGGGAAACCTAAATTAGACCATTGGTACTGCTTAATCCACTGCAACTCAGACAAACTCTGGGTGTGATTTATGACAGCCAGAGCAATTACAGTCATGAGCTTCTCTAGGTTTTTGTCAGAATTGAGTCAAAAAGGAATTGCCTTCTATACAGCAAGAGACATCTGCAAATGAAAGGGTAAGTTATACAGCTCCTTAGAGAGAAACAAACCTGGGGCGGGAGGAGGTCTCCCAGCATTAGCTTATTATAATAGCAATAAAGTTTCAATCTCTAGAATAACTTACATTTGAACAGTAAATTTGATTTGGAATTCACATCCATTTCAAAACCATTTTAGACTATAATTTTCATTTATAATTTTCAATTTGTGAAAATTGAAAACTTGGATTTTGGAATTTATTTCTTGACATTACCATATGACATACATATAATGTCATAGTATTATTATTATCTAGTTTCTTTTTCCTTTTTCTAATAATTAGAATTGTGTTAACCAAGTATTTCCAAGGTTTAATAGTTATTAGTCACATTTTGATTACTACTGTAAAACATTTATTCTGTTTCGCTTCAAAGCACTCATTCCAAATTCATTAACACAACCTTAATGATTGAAGATTTTTCTCATAAGCTTATTTTTCTCTAACTTTGAAAAGGAAACCAAATTAGTCTGTCAGTGTGTATGAGTGTACAAGGGATGGGGAAGTCTTCAAGCCAGCAGTGATTCCCAATGATTGCCTGGACAAACCCCTGCAGTTTTCTGGATCAGATTTTCCTAAGTTGTTTACCACTGTTTCCTTCCTAGGGCTGAAAGATAGTGACTGGCTCAAGGTTACCCAGCTGACTTTGTGCTGTGTGGGACTAGAACGCTTGGTTTCTCGGCTGGTGGATCTCTATGGTAAGGATCCAGGCATATATTTTTTTGTATCAAGAGTTCAGTCTCCCTTCCACTAGAGCAGTGTTTCTTAACCTTGGCAATTTTAAGAGAGGTGGACTTCAACTCCCAGAATTCCCCAGCCAGCTTAGCAGGGTAGGGA
>JANHFM010010307.1:226427-250221 GCA_032468115.1 Grayia smithii | reverse complement strand
AATTGGTTCCAATTTTTAAAAAATGTACATATGAATTTGAAACAGTAACTCCACATTTTTTTTTTAGTCACAATTTCCTTAGGAACTCCAAAAATGATGCAGCAACAAGTGGACAATAAAACTGAAATTTTAATTCCTTCTGGTCAGTCTCTCAATGTATTTTAACTTACCTGACAGACAAAATCTGGAATTATTCTGTGAAATCTAGAGTTTCGGAATCCAAATCCTTTTTCTCCTGTGCACAATGCCCTGAAGTTCTCAGCGGTTCGAGGAACAACACTGGAAAATAATTCTATTGTTACATGCCCTAGAGATTCATCATCAACAGAAATTTCAAGATATACTACAGGGTTAGATTCCTTTGAAAATTTTGCTGCAAGAGATACGTGTTCCTTCTGTTCTTCTGACAAAATCAGCTGACACTCTTCAAATCTCCTCTTGAAGGTATCAGCCAGTTCTTGGGTTTTAAATCTAACTGCAAGCTGTTCTACTTTAGCTTCACCATCTGAAATTGAAATTCAAATATTATAATAGCAGCGTGATCTTGCTGTGAAAGTAGTTGAAAGGATAGTTAAATTATGGGACATCTCAAAAAAAAAAAATACTCACCAGCATAATCTGTTACAGTCCAAACCATAGCATTGTTTGAAGAATTCAAGGGTTTTAAGTCTATTGTTTTTGTGATTATATGGTTTGCACAGACTTTGAGAACTTGATCCCTTCTCATTAAAATTCGGTAACATTTCTTTTGCGTATGGAAGAGAATCTTTATTTCTCCAACTCCACGTTCTTTCCACTGATTGACTTCTCTGTCCCATCTGTATAGTTTTGCCCTTTCTTTGAAGATAATTTCTTCATCTTCTTCTCCAGATTTTACTTCAACCTAGCAGGAATAATTAATCATGTTGAATGTGGATACCACTGCAGCAATGTTTAATTGGAAGGATAGCATGATAAGGCCTCTCATCACTCTATCCTTCCAGTGTTATCCCTGCGTGCATGTGTGTGTGTGTGTTATATTACTTACACACACACAAGTCTAGTTTTTTTAAAAAAGCAATATATATCATATAACCATGTTAGTCTTTCAGAATTCTGGAGATTTGGAGAATTCTGGAGACTAAAATCTAGAGATTTTACTATACTAAATAGTGGGATTAAAATCTAGACTGTGAGATTAAAATCTAGAGATCCCACAACACCATAGTCCCACAACACCATAGGCTAATTGTCTCCATTCTTAATCTTTTCATTTATTTCATGCAAGATCAATACTGACAAATGAAAACAAGTAAGTTGACAAATAAATGGAGCAATATTGAATGTACCTTATGCCAGGAAACTGACTAAACAGATATATTCCTTCTTAGATTCTGATTAAAAAACTTACCTCTGGCAGTGAGACTATTGGTTCAAAATGAATATCGTCACTGTGTACCACTTCTTCATCACTTGCATCATCACATTCTCCTTTAGCAGCTGCTTGTACTCCAAATACAGCTGCTCCTGTATTTGCCCACTTAAAGTTTTTGTCTGTTTAGATGAGAAAATAAAGATATTAAATTATATGTCCACATCAGTTCACTTTCCCTATCAATTTTTAAAATAAAAAATCCAGCTAGTTTTCTCACACTGATGATAAAAAACAAGATGTATATTTTACCTTTAGAACCAAAAGCAAAATCCCCAGAATTGCTTGAAGCCAGATCAGCAAATGACACGCTCGATACATTATCAAAGGAAAAGGAATTATTCTCTACAAAAAACAAAAACGTACAATTTTATTATCCACCGTGTACTAGCTTTCTTTTTCATCCTACATTGGAACCCTCACCCTATGCCAAAATGCAAATACAGGTATCCTCAACTTATGACTTGTTCATTAATGATTGCTTGAAGTTACAATGGCCTTGGGAAGGTTGCTTTACAGCCTAGAAAACAGTTCCAGCTGTCATAAAACTTCCCCTCCCCATAGTCACATGACTTCATTTTGGTTGGTTGGCAACTGAATTGCATTTATGACTGGTTGTTGCAGTCACATGGCCACTTTTTGCTGACTTCCTGTGGGTTTTTTTTGCCAGTGTCTATGTGATACACTTAATGACTGCTGTAAAAACAGTAGAAAATTGGGTCCAGTCACATGGTGCTTTGACTTACAACCACGATGACTTACAACCAAAATTCTTGTCCCAATTGTAAGTAAGTCAAGGACTTCTTAGGATACTGCTAAAGCACTAGGCATGGATAAAATCCATACTAGTATCTGAACAAGCAAATTATGCTCCCCATTATTTATTTAATTTATTTATTTGTCGCATTTATATGCCGCCCCCTCTCCCGAAGGACTTTGACCTTCATGGACATTGACTTTTAATGAACTTGGAATTATGCTTACAGTTAATAATTATTTTTTTTTGCCTAGCATAGCACATTTGACATTTCATACTCAAATAGACAAATATACCTTGATTTACAGAGGCTTCAGAACTGGAATCACTTTCCTTCTTATTTGATAAATCAACAGGTTTGTCATCTGTTCCTAATAGATTCTGAAAGCTGTGTGTAGTTTCAGGAGTAGAATCACCACCTGTTCTTAATGTATCCCATGTAGTATACATAGGGTTGGTTGTAGAATCTGATGCTTTAGTAATACTGCAGGCTACATCTGATTCTTCTTCCTTACTGGAGCATACATCGTCAGTTGAAGTAGTTATTTCTTCTGCCTGAGATTCCTGAAAATTGAAACCATATTTGTTTTTATTGGTGTTTTTTTAATGTAACATGTACCTGAAGGTTCTTTAGATAACTTCATCAGATAACACTTGAAACACAGGCATGGTTCAAGTAATGAAAGTGTGTACAAAATCAATTATCATGGCTTCATATTAAGTGCCTACATTAGTAAAAAAGAATTTAAACTGTTACAAAATCCAAACTGTTACCCATAAACAAAATAGTTCCACAATCAGAATAAGCACTGAAAAATGCTGAGAATTATCTTGTGTAAATGAACCTACCCAGATGCAACAGAAGAAAGATAATATCCTAAGGATTACTGTATTTTGAGCTTTTGCAAGTCACATCGTAAGAATTCTCTATGCTGTTCAATGTAATGTTAGTAAATGACCAATTATTGAGTTAGCAGAAGAATACGGAAGACACCAGAAAAAAAATATCCTGAACGCAGCCCTATGTATAGTACACATATTTTTATATTGGTAGAAATGTTGTAGCACCAGAACAAAGTATAAACATCAGATTGAATTTGAATATGGGAAAAAAAATGAGAAATAGAAAAGTGAAGCTAACACGTCAAAATTGTGAGAAACTGACTGCATGAAGAGTACATCCAATTCTTCTGTTACTTACTTTTGTTTCTTGAGTTTTTCTAAGTTCTGTCTCAAAGTCTTCTAAGTTGTCATTGTCTTCATCAGTGTCACTGTTAATACCACAGAGAAAAGTTGGAGGAAACTTTAGAGCTTCTGCTTTAGCTTTTTCCTTAGGAGTTGGTTTCTTTTCCCAAACAATAATAGTTTCATTCCTAGTCTCTGAATCAATATGTTCCACAGCACCTGAACAGATAATATAGAAAATATCAGCAAAATAGAATAATAAAATAAAGCTTCTAAATATGCTAAGTAAATTGGAGAAAGCTCTTACATAAGAGTCAAGCTAAAATAGTGACAAATACTTTGGAAACAATAGGAGCAGACAGGGGCATCTGGAACTTTCAGAATCACATGGAAACCAAGATGAAGCTTCTTTTAAGAACAGAACATTTTGTGTCTCGTTTATGGTAACAATTAAGAGACACGTAAGAAACAATAAAGATTCAGCCCAAGGCTGAGGCATTAACATATTCAGTTGTAATGACCTTCAGTAGCCAAACAAAACTGCCTGAAAGATAATTTTGGAATCCAGATCTCAAAATTCCTAAGGATCACTAAAATAGTCTAAAATATTAGTAATAAAGTCCTTCTGTACTGCTACATTCTGAACAATAAAGCTATTTTAACAACAACTGCAGTTGGTGAAGAGCTCTTCTTGTGGGATTGTCCAAATCTGAGGGGTCTTTTCCCCATACAGTTTAAAGAGTACAGTGGAAAATCTGGCCAATTCTCATAAGTTCTGGAATTCAAACCTAACCATTCCTTTTTCTGCATCTGAATGGATGTGGAACAAGATTCTATAAGTTTATAGATTCCATAAGATTAAAGTTACAATAACTTTAAATTTCTCTTTTTTCTTAGTTTCCAATTGCCATTTCATTCTGAAAATCTGTGCTCTAGCAGAAAATTATCAGAAGAGTTCAAAATTTCTTCCCTAATTTGTTCTAAGAAACGATAAAATTAATAATTAAATTAGATTAGTATTGTTTACTTGTATTCGTTATTTCTGAGTTCTCTTTAGATTCTTCGAAATACAATTTTCCATTAAGCCTTCTGACAGCTGTTTCATAGTCTTCATCTATAATATGAAAACAAATAACCAGAGAGTGATACAACAACTTGCAACTGAAGTTTACATGCAAAACATCACTTTAAATAAAATCAGCAACACATGATAGTATTTGTTGTACATAAAAATGGAATCACAGCAACAAAGAAAGCCCAAGAACCATGGAAAGGAGAACCCACAGATAGTCTAACAGTCTTATCACTATTTGTGTTTTACTCAGAAATAGAAAAACAAAATTTGTCTGGCTGTAACAGATTAACAGAGTTGGAAGTGACCTGGTAGGTCATCTAGTCCAACCCTACACCCAAGCAGGGCAGATGGCAGTCCATTTTGTTTATTACCTGCCTTTATTACTTCTATAAATAATTCAAAGCTATGAACATAGTCCTTCCTCCTCCTATTTTCTTTCACAATTATAAGCCTGTGAGGTGAACTGGGCTGAGAGACAGTTACTGGCCCAAAGTCATCCAACTAGCTTTCATTCCTAAGGCAGGACTAGAACTCACAGCCTCCTGTCTTCTAGTCTGGGTGCCTTTAATCATTAGCAAAACTGGCTCCGATATGTATGATATGATATGTGATATTCAATGTCAATCAAGTGGCAAGCTTTATGAAAGAAACTTTAAATAGGACAAGAAACAAAGAGGGCCAAGATCAATTGAGTTAAAGACAAATTATCTTGTAAATGTAGATTTGTTTTAAAATTTCGATGGGTCGGAGAGTTGTGACATGGTTTCTGCTTTCTTGAAAGAAAGGCTGGTTCTCTAACATTTCAAAACAATTTTATTTGCCAAGGTTCTTTACTTCCATCGGACAAATCCTTGTCCTTGAACTTGCTGCAGGAAAAAAAAAGTATGACCAGCATTCAAGATTTTTTATGACACAGAAACATTTCCAGACACTTCTAACATTCCTTTTCAGCTTGAGCTGCAAGGGAGGTGCATTGGCTTTCTCAACCTGTATATCATCAGACTTGAAACAAGTTCATGCTTCTCCCTCTTGAAAAGAAAGCTATTATTGTGCTATAGATCTGCACCAGTACCGAGAAAGTGCAAAGCCACAATCAATTTCAAGGATCCACAGACCTCTGGGACCAGATTCACACTTTCTTATGCTCATCACACTTCCCAAAGCCTGGCACCCAGGCCAGCCTAGCAAATTGGATGATCAAATTCTGTTTGATGGTGTATAATTTAGAATTTGTCTTTTACCTCCTTTAGGAGAGGCAGATGAAGAATGGGGCAAGTATTATCATTTTCACCCCAAAGCGTCAGGTAACTTTCTTTTGAAGAACACATTGATGCAGAAAAGCATGAGAATAAATAAAACCTTGCTGAATTGGTCAAGGCTTTATCCTTTCTTATTTTTGGATCTTGTAAAAGACAAATAATTTTCAAGAAATCTTCCTTACCATCTTCATCTTCACTCAGATACCCAGGTTTATTCTTATAGCAGAAGAATGTTGGGGGTAATTTAAGGGATTCTGCAAGAGCTCTTTGATCAGGGGTTGGTGTTAACTCGTACACGATCAATACATCATCTGATGGGATTGTATTTGGTTCCTTCTTAATCTCAACTGTAAAACAAGGTATAAATTAATTTCTTCAGCAAGTCAGAAATTACGATACCAGCACATGTACAAATCAAATTATATAAATAATCTGAAGACAATATACTTCATATCGTTCAGAAAGAAGGAAAACTTAGTTAATATGAGAACTTTTTTTCAGCCAAGAACATTGGACAAAATCATGCCATGCTTCTCATTAGACAACTATATTCAAAAACGTTAATTCTCATCCATTCCTTTAAAGGCAACAGAACAATTCAGCAGCATTTTGAGTGATACAGGCTGAAATCGAAAGCCTAAAAGTAACTTCTGCACTTTGTTTCAAAACACTTCTCTAGGCAGTTCAACGAAATTAAATAAATCATTCAGAGATGAAACTTGTAAAATATTAAAGTTAGTACTCCACTAATTTTTCTAAGACTTTTGGCACTGGTTTTAAAATGTAAAGAATGTTAACACAAGTACCGAACTTTAGACTATTTTATCCTCGGAGTCCGTCTCTCCCCCCGCCCCCCTTTGCTTTTACAGCTTGATTTAGAACTGGCATATTTTCTTCTTTGGGGGAACACACTGAGAATAAGGGGATAAGGGGTTTTTGTTTCCAAGACTTCCATGCTCTGTTTTTCTCTTTTCTTTTCCTAGCACCCGGCATACTGGCTCTGTTCTGTTCTTAGACTCTGCAGCTTTCCTCTCCTATGGAAAACAAGATCTGAACTCTTAAATTTTGTGGTTGTGCCCACTTCATCTGGCTATTTGGAATTCAATTTATTTAAATGAAATTAAATTAGTTAAAGATTTCTTATGATGGGAACTCTCTTATGGATTCCGAACACTACTGCTGCTCTTCATTGACACCATGGTAATTTTTTCTTTCCTACTGCAATGTGTGAGGAGCTCAGAATCCTGTTTAGATTTGCAACATACAAGTCACAATAAACTAACAAGCAAATTTCCGGTGACAGGAGGTTTTATTGTAGAGCTCATTCTGAATTTTCAAATTAATTTTAGGTATCACTATTTTATGTATCAATTCTCAGGACCAGGACTAATTAGGGACAAGATTTGTCCAAAGATTAAATATTCCACTGATTTTAAAAAGCAAGAGGTTGACGTAGTTCTCACTGAAAAGTATTAATGGAATTACAACCTAAAAAAGTAGTTTATTCAATTCAGGGACTAAGAACTGTCAGCTCTACAAGGCAGACCTGTAGTGGAATATAGTCCAGATTCCCAGGAGGGACAGGGTGCATTCCAAAAGAGCAAAAGACAGCAAAGTTTAGATACTGTAGTTTGTGTGGTAAGAGTATTATTAATTTTCACTATTAATTTTCAGAATATGTTTTGTATTGCAAGTAGCCTGCTTTAGTAGTTTGGCAATATTTCTGTCTATAGCTGAGGAACAATAAAGGAAAATAATTTAGAAGACCTCAGCATGTCTTTTTTAGGTTTTGGAGCCTGACAAGACCAGAGCACAAAATAGATTCCAGAGAAGAGTAAAACTACTTTTATTTAAATTGTCTATAGTTGTAGTCATCTGTGATATATAAGCAGGATCAACTGGATTAATCAACTCTCTTGGCCTGTTTCCAAAGCAAAACAGCACTGAAAAAAATCTGTCTCCTTTTACTTCTTTTCTTCTTGCACGTACCCACCTATGGGTAAAGAGAAGGTGATAAAAGAGGGAAAAAACACCAGTGATTAGAAATCCAGTTTGGATTAGTATTCAAAGGCAACAGACTAGAAAGCAGAAACTGAGTTCTAGTCCCCTTTAGGCATGAAGGCAGCTCAAAGATTTTGGGGCAATCACTCTCTCTTAGCTTCAGGAAGAAAGCAGTGGCAAAGTATTTTCATGCCTGTTTACTGTATCAATGAGTGTGTTTCCACTAGAAATGCTAACCAAATCCTGAATAGGTGATAGGATTGAATGTTCCAGAATTGTAACAGAAATGTAGAATTAGGGATTCCACGATGTATATTTTTGTGCAAAGTACTTTAGTAAAAAGAAAACCCTAAGCGAAGATTCAGCTTTAATAAAATCTAAGCCTATGAGTTTTTGCTTTTTAATAATTCTATTTTATAAGCTGAAAAATTAATCAAGACATGTGGCAACTTCACAATTATTTTAAAATACAAATGAAATTCACTTCTGTTTCCAATTACATAACTCCAGTGTATGTATCTCTCTACTTATCTCTGCATGCATTGCATACATGCACACACATGTGGGGATTGGTTGCAAGGAAGGCATAAGTTTGCAATACATTTAAGTAGCACTGAAGGTTCTAAAAAGTTCTGTTCCGATAATGGAGAAAAATAGCATGAAAAGAATTGTTTCAAATAAATTTAGAAAATCTGAATGTTAGCATTTATAGACTTTTTGGCTTGGATTTTAAGATCTATGAAATTCTATTCATCAGATGACTGTGAAGCAAATATTTACCAGAAGTTTCCTATGCTATTATTACCTGCTAACAATCTCCTCTGGAATATGAAGAACCTATGAAAAATAGAGTAAGAAGTTACAGAAGGAAGCAGTCTCTTCCTTACTGCTTTCTATTGTGGAGTCCTTGCTGCTTTCTGAGTTTGGTTGTTCAATGTTACCTAACTAGGTAACATCATCAGTGCTACTGAGAGTGGAGTTTACTTCCTGTTAATATACAGTCGCTTGCCCTATCAGTGTTGGTGGGGGTGTGGCTTTCCTCTTGAGAAGATTTCCTCCTTTCTTCACCCCAAGACAAATAATGAAATATAGCAAGCAAACAGAGAGCACTAAGGGTTCCAGTGTTCAACCCTGAGCTATAGATATTCTCTTCTCTTGGTGCTCTCTATCATGGGAACCTCCCTTCTATCGATAACTCTTTCACTAAATAGAAGAAATCCTTCTGTTAATCTATGGGCCAGTTTGGACTAAAGATCCCATATCTGTAATGAAAATGTTTTGTTTTTGTTTTTCTTAACACTGCATTTTTTAAATTTGATGAAAAGGCACTAGCTTTGAAATAGTAAAGAAGAAAAATAGAATTAAAAACAAAGATTGTGGACAATTGGTACTTTGGTAGTCGTGCTTGTTCATAAATAAGCCAAATTCTCTGGAAAAAAATTTGGAAAAGAGAAACCCCTTATATGTTAATACAATACACTCCCATCATCGAAGTTCACTTCAAAAGGATAATACAACAATTCTCTCATGTTCCTTCTACCTTCTATCAAGACCAGCAAGCACCCTTACTAAATTTTTATCATCGTAAGTCAAGCAACAATTCAAAGCCAATAGATAAGTGCTTAGAAGATAAAAGAACTAAACAATCCAAACGGGTAAGTGTTTAAAGAATCAGCCTTTAGATCACAAATCAATGCAGTCTATTTTTCTTCAACGTGCATGTTAATCTTTCTGTTTCCATACTGTTAAAATAAGTTATTTGAAGAGAATTTGAAAGCTGTCAGTGATTTCCAAGAAGTGATGCACCACTTCATTCATAGTAAATACCTTCACTACTGGATTGAGAGGGGGATGAACTCGTCCAAAAGGCCATTGGGTTAGATTTAAAAAGACTAAAATTAAATCCTACAAAATAAATTGTATTAATATAAGTACTGAGTTACCATTACTAAAGGAGAAACGGGCACTGATGAATAATTAAAATTGACAGAAATATTGCATGTTTACAATACTCAATAAGAATTGCCTTATGTTTTTATATTTATAACTGCAGTAGTTATAAACTTAAAGCAAAACTTGCAGTTCTGCAATTCTTTAATCATTTGTCCTCTATATCTTTTTTAAAGTTTGTATTAAGGTTTTTTTAATCATTATAGTCATTATTACAAACAACTGAATTGATTAGGTGAAAATGCTGATTCTACTTTCTATTGTTACTGAAAATAACAGCTGGAAGAGCTCATATACTCTATGACAGGCCTATCAAACTCCCGGCCCATGGGCTGGATGTGTCACACACTGGCCACGCCCACACCCAGCTTAGGGAAAGGGGAAAAAATTCCCAATACATGATGCCATGATTTTGACACCCCTGCTCTATGCTGATGCTGTTTATCAGTAAGTCATAATGACTATATTCACACAAATGCTTTGTCTAAATCAATTACAATTTACTAGACAATCCATGACCTGTTAGGTCATCATTTCAGATATATTTTCTTACTAAACAGAGAAACAGATTGACCAAGAGCAAAAAATAATTGGAAACAACTTCTGACTTTCTGTTGGCCTGATCACACTTGACCATCCTCCAGCAATTGATGTTGGGACTGGTCTACCTGGCCTCCAGAGGGCTAGGATGGAACAGGTTCGGCTGATCTCCAGAAGTTGATGGACTGGCTAACCTTTGGGCAGCAGCATAGCAACACTGAAGTGATCACAAATTTGCCAAATTTCAATCATACATAGTCATGTATCCCAGATTTTGGACACATTTTCTAAACTGAGGTACCTTGGTTCAAAAATTGTAGCCCTATGATGCACTGTTTCGCCCAATTAAATGTTACAGACTCATATATAAAATATAATGGGTGGATTTATACAACATGCAAATCCCAAACTTAACAAATTGTATTATGGTTTAAAGCAAGATATATGTAAAATGAGATAATCTAAATTCAATTTTCTTATTCTTGACCCCACCATACTAGGCCTTTCTTGAGGCTCCTTAATCCTTAAAGGTGGCTTTTGGGGGAATCAAATGAAGAGAATAAAGTCTGGATATAACCTGGGAATCATGTGCTAATAGCTGCAATTCAACTGCCTCTGTATCTCTAAAATTTAATTAAGAAAAACATATATGAGAAATGTATATATCAAATACATTTAAATTTTTAGGCAATTTCATTAAAAACTTAAGGTGATTCATTTGTTTTGATTTTTCAGGAAATAAAAAAGCACTCAAATAATAGTATCTAAAACTGTACCCAAAAATGTAATTGTAGATTTCAAAAAGAATCTAAAGACAATTATAGAAATTTATCTCTAATAGAAACATTTTAAGTTTAGCATTGCAGGTTTAGTAAAAAAAAATGCTTTGATAAACATCGTACATTTATATCTTTACTTTTGTAAGTAAACTACAAGAAATGCTTACCTTTTTCTAGTATTTTGAATGAAAAGTTAGAAACCGCTTCTCCTTTTGAAGTAGCCACTGGGGTTTCTCCTTGGCCTTCTGGGGGCTTCCAATTAGCAGCATTACTATTTTCTTGGTGTTCCACATGTTTGCAAGCCATAGCATCCTGTAAGCTCTCTGATTTTTTTGCATTCATGGTCTGACACACTGAATCATCACTTTTGCTCTTGGGAGGGGCATTAAAACTGAAACCAAAGAGTGATCCTGTTGCTGATGTGTTTCCAAATGTAAAAGGCTTGGATTTTTTGTTATTAAATATAGTTTTAACAGACTCAGAGCCAAATACAAATTTAGGAGGGGAAACAACAGCTTTCGTTGGCATCTCGGCTGTGCCCTCAACTACTGAAGTCTCTGCAGCTTCGACAACTATTTCTTCAGCCTCCTTTAAATCAGTTCTCTCCCTGGTGGTTTCTTCCAATACTGCAACAGCAATCTTTCCACAGGGAGACTCTTTTGGGGTGTTAGTACGGGAAGAGAGCGGTGTGATTAATATGTCTTTTTCTTGAGCATGTTTTGCTTCCTCAAAAATGTTCTTAAATGAATCAGCAACATCCTGAAGTTTGAACCGTACAGCGAAGAGCTCCATCTTTCTTTCCCCTTCGGCAAAGTCACATGCAGTCCACACCCAGGCTCGCTCTGCACCTTTCATTTGCTGGATGGTCATATTGGGGGTTATTCTATGGTTGGCACAAAGCTTTAACACCTGATCCCTTCTCATAACTACACGAACCTGCTTAGTATCATAGTTCTGTAAGATCTTTATATCCCCAATGCCCCTCTCTTTCCATTGGTGAGCATCTTTATCATATCTATATAGTTTAGCTCGGTGACTAAAGACTACTTGCTCATTTTCTTCACCACTTGTTACTTCCACAAGGTCAGGTAAAGGTACAACTGGTTCAAAATATGGACCATCTCTTTCATCTTCTTGGGTGACATCAGACTCTTCATCTGTACCAACAGAAATCCTACTTTGGTTCTGTTTGGAAGGAGATTTTGAAGGACTTAGTGCAGATTTGAAACTGAAGTTAAATCCTGCGGTAGACTCTCCAAATCTAAATAGATTTTTCCTCACAGGGCTACTTGCCCGAGGCATTGAATACACTGAACTGTCAGTGCTATCATCCAGAGCTTCTCCACGCAAGTCATAGTTGTCCCACTCTAATGTAGGTCCAGTACTTTCAGCATGTGGCTTTATAACTAGATCAGAACTGTTAGAAGAAGACACTAAAGTTTTCTCTTCATCTGTGAGTTTAGTTTTATCATCTGTAAGGAAGGTTTTGAGATCTTTCAATCCACTTTTCATTTCTTCTGCTTTTTGTATCAGCTCAGCTGTCTTTCCAGTATCTACAAGTTTATGTGGGGTTTGAAGTGGTATATCCAGCAACAATCTTTGACATTCTTCAAATTTCAGCCTGAATTCCTCAGCCTGTTCTGAAGATTTGAATTTAGCTGCCAACTGCTCCAGCTTTGCATCCCCATCAGAGAAGTCATTAGCCAGCCACATCCATGCTTTGTCTGAGCCAGAGAGAGGTTTCAGGTTCATAGTAGTTGTGATCCAGTGATTTGCACAAACCTTTAATACTTGTTCACGCCTCATGAGCATCCGGAGTTTACCATTAACTTCATTCTTAAGGATTTTCAAGTTGCCCACGCCACGCTCTTTCCACTGTTTAATCTCTGCATCAAACCTGAACAGTTTCACTCTTTGTGAATACAGTACCTTCTCATCCTCTTCTCCTGTCACAAGTTCCACTTTTTCAGGCATCTGAACAACAGGTTCAAAATGAATATCATCACTATCTTCCGTTTTATATGCATCATCATCTTTTTCAAGGTCAGCAGAAGTATTCAGTTTAGAAGACATTTTAGAAATCTGAGAAGAAAAGAGTTTTTCACCTGCACCCGTGAAGCCCTTAAAATTAGGATCTTTCTGACCAAACTTAAATCCTTCACCTGATTTGGCAAGATCAGCAAAAGTGAAAGTATTGCTTTGATGACCAAAAATCAAATCGTTGCTTGGTTTGTTACATGCACTGGGCAACTGTGTTTCAGTCTCTTTCTCACCAATATTCTCTTTCTCATCAATACTTTTAAAGACATTAACTTCTTTATTTTGTTCAGCATTTGCAACCTCTTTACTTGAGTCCTGAATACCAAATTTAAATTCTCCTGATGGGATAGGCATTGAAAAATTAAACCCTCCCTTTATAGCCTTTGGCTCAGTAGTAGTAGGAAGCTGGAATGGAAAAGGAGACTTTTCTTGCTCTGTGGGCAAGCCAAATTTAAAAGTCTTGCCTGATATTTCACATTTAAAACCTGTCTGTTGTGGTTTGCCAGCAGATTCAGATAACTTGCTCTTGAAGCCAAAAGCAGCTGGTGGACCATTAGCAGACAGAGAGGCAGCATCACATGAGGGGTTTGGAGCCTGACAAGCTGCACAAGTTAGCAAAGAGCCTTCATTTCGTACTAAACATATACCACAGTCCCACTGTCCTTCCTTCTTCATAAAAGCAGCCCCAAAGCCACTCTGTGGAACTTTTGAAGTATCTTTGGAAGTATCCGCTTGGCCAAATTTGAATGTGGTTTGTGAACCAAGTGTTGGAGTGCTGATTCCACTGGGATTCTTGCAGCTAATACAATGAGAAGCACTTGCTTCATTTTTCTGAGAACAATTCTTGCATTCCCACTGGTTCTCCACGGTATTAGAAATGGGTCCAAATGTATTCTGTGCTCCCGCACTGCCAGGCTTTAAAGATGCAGATGATTCTTCTGGAAGTACAGCCTGGGCTTCCCAATTAGATGGGTTTGGAGAGAGGCATGCTACACACGTTTGTGAGGTTATTAAATTCCTAACTAAACATGTGCTACATTCCCACTGGTCTTTCTTTAACATGAACTGCTCTCCAAAGCCATACGTTGTATGTGTTCCAGAAACATCTTTGCCAAATGAAAAGGATGTTGGTGTAGTTTCACCTGATGTAATTGAGAAAGTGTTCCTAGCATTGGTGTTTTTTGCTGTGCTGTTAATATCAGGATTAGGAACCTGAGAGCTACCACTGAAGGGGGTTCCCCCGCTCTTGAAGTGAAATCCAGAATTTAGGAATCCAGTTTCAGCTTTACCAGGCTCTTTCCTATCCTGTGTAGCACTTTCTCTTGATGACCTAATGTTCGGAACCACTTGCCAACCAAGGTCTGATCCAGCACCTTTCAAACTATTTTGTGCTTCCTGAAATTTATGCTTGAAAAGGATTGCTTCTTCCGGAGTTTTAAATCTAATGGCAAGTTGCTCAGGTTTTGGCAATTCATCTGCATAGTCCAAAGCATGCCATACAAAAGATTTGTCTGACCCAGCATTTGGTTTCAAAGTCATATCAGGATTTATATAATGATTTGCACAAATTTTTAGCACTTGTTCTCGTCTCATAAGTAGTCGAATTTTGCCTGTTATTTTATGCCTCAGAATTTTGACATTACCAACACCTCTTTCTTTCCATTCTCGGCATTCACTATCAAAACGGAAAAGTTTTGCTCTGTTACAGAAGATCTCTTCTTCATCTTCTTCACCTGTTTTTACTTCAATCTTGTCAGGCAGAGGGACAACAGGTTCAAAATGAGGACCATCATCTTCTTCATCACCACCACCGTGGACACTGCCACCATCTGTTTCATGACTTCTGTTTGCTCCATCTAAGTTTGGTGTCCCAAATACAGGTTTGCCAGGTTCTTGACAACTGAACATATCATCCTTGCCAAATCCAGAGGGCTTCAATTGAGTATGTCCCATTTTATCTGTTAATGAAACACCAGAAGAATTTTTACCACCAAAACTGAATATGTTGCGCTGTCCTGTGACATATTCAGCAAGTGGTTTCTGTCCTGAGTATCGATCCTCTTTGATGGGTTTATCTGATGTCAAAAGACCCAACAGGCTGTCACTGTTGTTATAGTTTGCATTATGGGGCTGTCCTACAACTTGAGGCGATGAAAAAGTGAAATCTCCATCATTAGATTTGAAATTAGAATTAAATTTAAAAGTGGTTGGCTGGGTAGAAGTTATTAATGAAGGTTTTGTTCCATCTGCTGATACAGGAGGCTGTCCAAAGTTTGACTTCCCAAATTCTACCACCTTTGTTTCTGCAGATCTGGAAACAGGAGGTGCTGTGGAAGGTTTTGTAAAGTAGCCTGGTTCAGGGAGGGGTGGATTCGTGCCTGTTGGTGGCACACTATAATTGTAGTAGTCTTCATTGCCTCGTGGAGACAAAATTCCAGTTGCAGAAGAATCAAAACGCAGTGGTGCACCATACATATCTTGTGAAAACATACAAGCAGATGTATTCTGCAGTGGAGGAGTATGCATGGGCTGTTGATATGTATATATATGTTGCTGGGGCGTAAGTCTATTCATGGCATAAACAGGAGCCTAAAAAAGGACAAAACTCAGTGTTAGCTTTAATGTATCCTTTATCAAACACTGAATACTATTTTTTTTTTAAAAAAATTGCTTTGTTTTCATTATTTTCTGCTAATTTTTACTGCGTTTTGCAAACTATGTAACTGCCTCAACTTTTAAAAGATGAGACTACAATTGGAAGCTTACCTCCCTTTCCAGAAACACTGAACATTACCTTTGTGGGAGTCACATTGGTTGCTGCTGGTCGTAGAAGATACTGAGAATTATATGCTGGTGATGGGTTGTAATACACTGATGGTCCTGTAGTAGCAACTGAACACACAGAAAATATCAGTTAGAAAATTCATACATTTCCCTGCAATTTCACTATGTTACCATTTCATGCCATAATACGATGGCATAGTCCAATACTTAACACTTCTGATCATTTTTAAATAAGATTTTAAGATTAAAATATAAGTAAATTGAAACTTTTTAAAATTCCCCTTATGCCTAAATAAATTATTTTAATAAAAGCCCCTTCTGAACAAACTATTATCCAATTAAAATTCCTCATTGTTGGGATGTCATTCATTATCACTCTGCAATGAAATCTTCCTAGAACTCTTTAATAATACAGGAATTTTATTCAGTGTGCCATTATGATAAAGCACAATAAAGGTAAATCAAAATTATATATAGTATAAACCAGTATTATGATATAAATAATTTATGCACATTATTTTAAAAAATAATATAAAGCATAAATTCAATATTAATCTATAATAAATAGTAAAAAAATAGAAAAGAAGCAAAAAAGAAGCATTTTAAGATATTTTTTAAACTAAGCTTTTTTTTTAAAAAAATGAAATCTACAGGTCACTCAAGGGAGAAATCAATTTCAGAGAGTAGGAATTAAATGAGTAAAAGCCCTAAAATGTGAGGTGGCAAAGTTTTCATAAAGAGAGCAATTGACCTTGAGTACATTACCAAGCTGAGAATAATGTCTAATCAACCTTTTGATTAACAGTCTATTCCTCTATGCCTGATCCAGAAGCTCAACATCAGCAATTTAAACTATTAACATTCCCAAAGGCCCATCCAACAAGGGAAAATAAGATATGTCAGGGAAATATCAGGAAATATTCAGGGTCATTTAGATTCTTCAGTAAGGTTTCTTTGGTTTTTTTACTAGTCTAAACTTTACATAAATGGAACCATCAACCCCTAGGAAGTCTACTGTAGTCCTAATTTTTAATTCTTCAACTTTAAATACAGTATTTAACATTTATTAAAAGTTAAAAGTATTAAAAGTTAAAAATTTTCAGCAACAATATCATAATATGAAAAATTTAAGACTTTTTATACTAATAAATACTCATCATAAAGCTACCCATTAAGTGTTATTTTGAATCTCACAGAAGCCTAGCCAAGAAACAATTTTTTACCTAAAAGGTACAATAGAGACAATAGGAATATGACTTCCAAGTACAATAACAATTAACCAAAGACCCAACAGTATCATTAAATTTAATCCTAGTTCTTAAGGAAACCTAACCACAATTATTACTTTCATACTTATGACAAAAGAATTATCATAAAATGGACTGTCATTTTGAATGGGAAGAAACACAGTAATTAGGCCTCTCTCACCATTCAAGAAACACTTGGTAGCTATGTGGAATAAACAATTTAGAATTTTTAGATGGAGAATATCATAATTTATTAAGGCACTTAGAATACCCTCAGAAATGAAATAGTAGAAGGAATTATACACATTCACCTTCAGCCAAGATGCAAAAATTGTTCTTACTTTAAACACATATTAAAGAATCAGCAGCGAATGTCCATGACTGGCTTTTTAAAGTCTGGGAGGAATTTTCTCTTGGTATTAGGTTTAGATTTTATTAAGTTTAGGTTTAAGCTTCCATTTGGTTATTTATGGGTACCATTTTATGGGTATTGATTTATTTATGGTTTTTTTTTATTAGCGGTAATCTTAAGTTTCCTATTATAGTGGGAATTGCCTATTAAGGTACCATTAAGGTATTTTTGTTATGGTTGCCAGTTGGATCAAGGTAGGATTTGAACTGGGCTTCCTTGAGGTCTGTAGTTCATTTTGCTGTGAAGGTTACATTTATAGTGGTGGTAATTTTAAAATCATGTTGCAGCAGGGATAGTTTTCTTTAAGAAGCTTTAGGGTAGACATGCTTTGCAAATTAGTATTGGGTTAAATTAGTATTGACCTTAAAATTCCTTGAAATCTGTAGCTAAGTTTTACAAGATGATTAATTTTATGAATGTTTACAAATAGCAACTTTGCATTCATATTACTATAGGTTTTGCTTGCTATAGAATATTTTATTTTATTTTTACTGATAAAAGTTAGAAGGGAGGATTATGGTCTAACTTTCCTTGAAGATTAGGGTTAGAGTTAGGTCATAGTTACATTTAATGGAACTCTTAACTTACCAGTGAGTTTTTATCAGTATTATTAATCTGATAGTCATCTTCCCATGGGGAATGCTTCTAAGGTAACTTTGAGGTAGAAAAAAAATCTGTTTTCAGTAAGTGTCAGTAAGGTTAATGTAGGCTGCTGTAAACTGTGGGTAATTAAATTTTAGGATATATTTTTATGGTTATCAGCACTCTTAAATTCATCTTGCAGTGGGGAATTCTATCTGAGAGCACAGCCAGTTTACAAATTTTATTTTGACATTAAAGTTAGTGTAAACTTAGACTTCCTTGAGATCTATAGTTCATTTGATTTGAGGGTTAGCTTTGCATCGAGTTTTCTGGCTAATGGTAGACTTAAATCATGTTTTCAGCAGGCAGTGCTTTCTGAGAGAACCCATTGAATATATTTCTTTTGCTGTTAGGATTAGATGTCCTTGAGGTTTAAGGTTAAATTTAATGGAACAGATAGATTTTTTTGGTCAATTTTAATGATTAGTCCAATCTTACGTTTGCATTAAAGGTATCGTTTGCTTGCTCTGAACATTTTTTTCTCCCTAAGATAATAATGTGTATTTCAATACTAGCCACTGCTACTAAATAAATTGGTTCTGTTGTGGGTTAATACACTATTATTACTAGTCCCGGTAAAATTCTTTATTTTCATTATATACTTACCAGTTAATGGTGCTCCATGAAAGTTTTGTGCTCCCTGGTACCCATCTGGCATTGTCTCTGTTGCATAGCTTTCAGCTGGCCACCGATTAGACAGATTTGTGTTAGAGTTGTTAAGTTTCATTTCTTGCATTTCATGCTATGAAAAACAGAGGGCTGATATCAGTGATCCTAACACCAATGTACTTTCAAAAAATCATAATACAATAATGGGAGGTAATAGGGAGGTAAAATTTTCATTAATGCTGTGGTGCTGAATCATAAAAAAATAAAAAGTGGAATTCACCACAAAATGTTGCTATTAAAAAGGTTTCTTTATATTGAAAATGTCTAGACAGGCCAGATCAATTCAGGCTTCAAAAAGGGAATTTCAGGGGCAACAGGCAACTCTTCTAATCCTACCTTTGTATACCTTTACCTTTACACTTTACAACATTTAAGGGTTAAAGCCACAACTAAACAGGAACAAGATGTACTGAAGAACAGGGAAATGATGTTATCAAGTATAATTTTGTGTGAAATACAGCCATTCTTCCATAATACAAGTGAGAGAGTGATCTAATCTATCCATGATATTTTGTATTCATCTCATTCTCCCCATTCTAATACCTTTTGCTCATTTTTTTCAGAATTGGAGCCTACCAAAAGAAGGCGCATGAAAACATATCTCCCTACCTTCTTCCACACCCACTCCCTACCTTCTTCCACATCCACTCTAATTCTTTGACTTTTTTTCTAGCCAGGCTTTCTGTCCACCAGCAAGTAACATTTTGAAACAGTGGGACTGGCATGGCTATAGATAACTCTGCATCAGCAATTTGTCCCTGCTTTCTTTTTCAACTAATTCAGTCACTATTCCATAGTTGCAGATATTCCTATGTCCTGAACATGGATAGTGCTGTTTCACCTGTATGGTATTGGTCTAGGAAAAAGTTCAGTAGCACTAATACTAATAAACCTAAGTGGAAACCAATTGTTAAAAAGGATTAATATCACAATTAGTCATCTGCCCAGCAAAGTATTTATATTAGTCAAATTTGTAATCAAAATTTGATTACATTTGAATCAGATTAGTAAGAGCTTCTTCTTCTAAATAATTCATCTAGTAATTTTAAAATAATTTTTCTTTCTTTCTTAATTCAGGAATCATTGTCCTCCAAAGAGAAAATCATAAGTGTTGTAGGAATATAGTATTATAATTGTTTGCGTATTGTCTTGGGATTTTTGACATCCATCTCAATTCTGCCTGATAACATTAAAGTACCACACTGCTGTCCTAGAACAAAACTTACAACTTATGCTTAGTGTACAGTTATTTGGTTTACCTTAATGGACTCCACTTGCTGACAAATCATCTGCAGCAGCGACTTCTGATCCTCGACCCAGCGAGGGGGAGTTTTGGGAGAGAACTGAAAAAACAATTGTTAAACCAATTAAACTAATCAAACTAATGAAAATACATGAGCTTTCAAACATGAGTTTGACATACCTTGTAACTTTTACTTGGAGATAACGAAAATGCTGTGGGTGATGGTGTAGAATGTTTCACTTCTGATTCCACAAGGTGGCTCAAATTATTCACAAGACTCCTTTCTTCTCCATTATCTCCAAGATCCTGCATTATGCCTTCCAGCATCTCCTTAACTGTCCTGATGGATACAGGTAACTAGGGGAAAAATTATAGTGTATGTCTGATTTTAGATTCATTGGACATATAACTGTGTAATTGAAGAAACTATGTTCTACTTGATTAAACTGTGTCTGATTTTACAATTTTCTACCTCACTGCATTAATTTAGCTGATCATAGACACTTAAACCAGAGTGTTTTTATAGAAGTGCAAATATTCTAATTTACACCATTCAGGTTTTTTTAGTATAATTTGAAACTTCTTCTAGGATAATTTATAAATCATAATTCTCACATCTCTTTGATCCAAAAGTGTCATAATGTGTGACCCACAGCAAAATATCAAAGCAACTAGTAAATTAGAAATCAAGTCTCCACACAGAGTCGGTTGAGGTTAGGACCACTGGACAATCTTGGAAGAGCACTGAAATTCAAGAGATGTACAGAACTGAAAGGATGCATGTGCTTGTGTAAGAAGCTCTACTAAAGTTGTGTTGTTTTTTTAAAAAAAGGCTGGGATGAGCCTAAAACAGATAGGTTGACTATGTGGTCTTGGAAGGGATTATCACAAAATGGAGTAGTTCTTGTGTGGTATTGAAGAAACAAGCCTGAGAAGCTCTGAGAAAAGTAATTGGGTGTCTTTATGGGAAGTGGGCTTCCATTTGAGCAGGAAATTTAGTTCAAAGGAATATGAGTTGGGGCTCAAATGCCATCCATCTTTGTACTCAGTTTCTTGAGTTTCCCTATATTACAGCCTCTTTTAGGAAGCTACAGCTATGCCTACTAAGTCATCAAACCTAAAAAGTTCCCACATAGAGATATCCCTAAGAATTCTTTTAAAAAACTAAACTAAATCATGAACCTTTTCAACGACAGATGAATCCATGCAGCTCTCATCAATTATCTTTAGGAGATAATCCCTACTTTTTTTCAAATATTTCCTGCCTTCTTCTTGTTCTTCTGGTGACAGACCATCATTTTCTATCTCTTCAGCTTTTCTCTGGAAAATCTATCAAACCAAAAGAGATTATCATTTTGTACGTCATTCATAAGGAAGGGTAAAGAGATCCCATTTAGAAATTCATACTTACCAAAGCAAGATTCCAATATGCAACAACATTTTTAATAGCTTCAAATGCATGTGTAGCATCATCTGTTTTACCATCAACAGCATCCAAAATAGCAAATGCTATACGTGCTTCTTCTTGATATTCTTCAACCTGAGAAAGCTAAAGAAAACTAATTTGTTAGTTTTACCTAAACAATTTCTCATTATACAAATGTTTTATAAATGTCAAACTAACTTGGTGATACCTAAAAAACAATCACTCCAGTGACAGAATAACTAAACAGGAGCTTCCCGTTACTCCCGTGTGACACCTCTCCTGCGCGAGCTGCACTGGCTAGCGGTGGTCCTCCGGATACACTTCAAGGTGCTGGTGCTTACCTATAAAGCCATACATGGCACCGGCCCAGGGTATTTGCAGGACCATCTTCTGCCTTCCTCCAACTGCCCGGTGCGCTCACATAGGGCTGCACTCCTCAGGGTGCCATCAGCCAATGTTGGCTGGTGGAGCCCAGAGCGAGGGCGTTCTCTGTGGGCGCACCTACCCTCTGGAATAAACTCCCCATGGACCTTCGGACTGCCCCTGACCTCCGTTCCTTCTGGCATGATCTTAACACATGGCTTTTTAACCAAACTGGCTGACGTGATTTGGTTATTTTAATTTAATTGTTTTAAAATTGTTTTTATATTTTTACTAGATTTTAAATGTTTAGTAATTATTGCATTTATACTATTTTTATACTATTTATTGTAATATATTATTGGAATTGTTGTACGCCGCCCCGAGTCCTTCGGGAGAAGGGTGGCATATAAATGCAATTAATAAATAAATTAATAAATAAACTCTTTTTTCCTCTTTAAAGTTTTCAAGGGATTTTCTTTGAGTATCGGAACCTCCTGGCCTTCCATTTGAAATACATCAATATGAAAAACTTGAAGCACTTCATTTCGAGCTGCCCTCTTAACAAAAGTAATCACCTCATCCCTTAGCAATTGTATCCGACTGGTGATCCCCAAATTAACACAAAGTATTTTCTCAAATTCAACTATAAACTCTTCTAAAGGTAATCCCTTTATAGATGCAAAAGCCCCTTTGTAAGGCTTTCTCCAGTTTTCTTGCTCATTCTCTCTGATTAGTTTGCTCCTCTCGTTCCTCCATCTTTTCAATATACTTTACCGAGTCATTAAAAGCCACCACCTCCTTCCTTAAGTCCTTGTTCCTTTTGCTTTGTTCTTTTATATAACTCAGAAATTGATCTGTTTGTTGAATTTGAGCATTTAAGTTGAATTTTAAGCAGATTTGAAAGTCTGTTATAGTCAATGCCATCTTGAAACTTTGTTTCCGGTTAACTTTCACTTCAATATCCTTTATCGGTTCCCTAACCACCAGCACATCTTGTTTATTCCTATTCCTTTGTTCTTTTAAATTGCTCAGACATTGATCTATTCGCTTAAGTTGTAATTTAAGTTGTAGCTTTAAACACGCTTGAACATCCGCTACAGTCAATGCCATCTTAAAAACAGTAACTTTGTTTCCAGTTAACTTTCATTAGCAGTTTCACTTTCACATCCTACATTCGTTCAGGCGCCATTTTTAACATAATTAGAGAAGGAAGAAAATTAATACTGACTTAAAGTTCTATTTAATACTTGCTGTTAATTACTCCTGTTTCCGCTCTGCCTCCTTTTAAAATCCAAAGTTGTATTTTTAGTTGCAGGGATGGTGGTCGCATCTTTTTCTGCTTTGAAGCAGAAGAGACCTGGATCCGGAGTATTGGTCGAGCTGGCAGGGAGGTCTCTCCCTTCAAGCCCCATATTTATGGCTTCTGGGGCTCTAGGGGAACTCTACTTTCGCTCGAGCGACTCACCCACCCCTCTTCTCCCGAGGGGAAAGTTTCTGAACCGCAAGACAGCTGATTTGCACTGTCTTTGCGGTTCTTACGAGATCACAGGGCTGACGATCCCAAAAGATTGTCCAGCAGCGCAGACGGAGCCACCGGAAGTCCCACATTTCCTCTTTTTGTGGATAATTTTTATTAAAGGAACATTTTACAAAGATTCTATAGAAATATAGAGGTAGAAATAAAAAAAGAAAGAGATTATAGAAGGGTAAAAGAATAAGTGAAGAATAACAAAAAGAGTAAGAAAAAAGATATCCAAAGCTGGCTCAGTGGCTAAGACGCTGAGCTTGTCAATCAAAAAAGTCGGTATAGGTATCAGGATACCTATACCGACTAGGGGTTGGACTAGATCAGTGGTCGGCAAAGTATGGCTCACGAGCCACAAGTGGCTCTTTGGCCTCTTGAGTGTGGCTCTTTGACAAAGTTTGAACTTTGTGGCATGACACATGCACAGAAGTTGTTTTTCACCATGCCGGTAGCAATTACTACTGTAAAAAAAAACAACAACCTTGG
>JANHFM010010307.1:178585-189496 GCA_032468115.1 Grayia smithii | reverse complement strand
AATTAATTAAAAGATCCTAAAAATGCTAAAAACAATTAAAAGTCAACCATAGCCAGCTTGATTAAAAAGCCACGTCTTCAGGTCGCGGCGGAAGGAGCGAAGGTCAGGCGGTCCGAAGTTCAACAGGCAGATAGTTCCACAGGGCTGGAGCTATCTTGTCTTGTTTACATTTTATATCCTGTGTAAAATTATGTATCATTGATAGGATTTGTATTTCTGAATTTATTAGTAGCCTATGTATTATGATAATGTGGTGGAACATAAACATTTGGGGGGGGGGGATTATTGAACACAACTCCTTACTTTTTCAGATTAACTGTCTTTAGATAGAATGGTTGAAGGTTTATTGTTTTGCAAAGTCTTCTCGGGCTATAATTTAATAGGACATGGAGGCAGCCAGCCTGCCTGGGCACAACAGAGTGGATGGACCAGCAGCATTGGAAATAACAGCTTCTGGGAATAGAAGGGCAGTGGGAGACTGTATTATTATGGATGGAGCCTTGCTGCTGCTGCCTCTCACCAACTGCAAATATTAAGATAAATTGTATTAAAACTTGAAGGGGCCTGTGGACAAGATGCTTATTCAATTTCCTGCCATTATGTAAATTAAAAGCACAAGATTCTGGATTGCTGCTTTTTATCCTCCTCACTGCCTAAAATGTGTATTTGCTGGTATTGGGAAGGAAGAACTGACTGGATATGTGGGAGCTCCTAAGTCATATTCAGTCCTCTTAGGGTTTTAATACTTTTGTCAAAGTAGACAGTGATCCATGAATGCTTACACTGTAATCAAGAAAAAACCTTGAACTATCACAAGAATGTCTTGTTCTTACTTTAGAATTGATGTGCCTAGGAAAGATTATGGGCATCCTCCAGATATATTGGGAATATAAGGTGCAGGGGCTGCGCTTGCTGGTTAATTCTGGGAATTGCAATCCCAACACATACAGGAGACACTTGGATGGGAAGGTTAATCTTGGGGAAATCTGTGCCGAAAACCTTGCAGGATAAAATTCCTAATAAGATGCTTTTATATGCTTTTTTTTTTAGGACAGCTAAGTTCAATTGCCTTTCCCCGACATGAGGAGGAATACCTCCAGCTGACAGTAAGCTGTCACCCATGCTTATTAATCTTCGGTCAGAACTGTAATGCCAAATGCCAATTACTCAACATGCTCTTGGGAAGGAGACTGCTACCTACCACCAAAATTAGCAGCGAGGAGCATTGTAAGAGGCGTCGAATTCATTTCACACATGGAAGACAGACACGGATCAGTTTAGCTCTACCAGGACAGTATGAATTGGTGCATAATTTGGCAGCTCATCAAAGTAGTTGGGAAACAATACCTGAGGAGGATTTAGAAATCCATGATGACGATGAGGATCTGGCACATCAGATTGCAGAGTTGGAGGTTACCCTGAATCATACTTTATTACAGGTACCAAATGAGAGCAAATATTTTTGTACAAACCATTTCATGTTTATACAGGTTTATGTAAGAAAGTTTTGCCATGAAGCCTTTTCATTAATGTTACATTTATTTTGAACATAATGAAGAAATTCTACAGCTAGAACACACAACAACTTTAAAAATATAAGAGTTTGAGTTCATCCCTAAATTTAATTTCAACATTTGTCTCTGAATTTAAAACTACTGTTTCTATAGAGAGTGAAATATAGAGGATGCAGTTTGAAGTAAAGAAATTTTGGTTGGAAAGGAAACGTTTAAATCTTCCTCTGATTGGCATACTTGGCTTATCCCCAATTAAGATTATGAATTACATTTATAAAATTTAAATGTTCTTTTTGATATCCTTTATTGTACTTAAATATTGTATCCCTTAATTGGATATTAGTGCATTGTAGATAATATTAAGTAAAGTTTCTTTTGATTTGGGCTGCCTATCTTTTACATGAAAATCACGTTGTATTACTAGTAGCCTTAAAAATTTTGCCGGAAAGTCTATTTTTTTACTATATCTTCACATTGGAATGTTGATAATATGGAATGAATTGTAATGTGAAGGCAGAAATCCATTGCTTTTGATGTCATGCACTTCAGCTAAATATGCCAGTCTGGTTTTATTTATGTAACTTAACTTATGGAAGACAACTCAAGGTGTTCTGTGACCTTCTTGAATCAATGAAAAATATAACTTTGTTAGATTCAGGATATATAGTTAGGACAAATTCAATATTTCATCATAAGGAATAGTAAATTGAGATTTTTTTTAATTCAACCCCCTCCTCCCAAAGGTCCATTGTTAGATTTCCCATTTATGGAATTTTAAATAAAAGAAATTAATTGAAATATCAATTAAATTAAGTAGTTGGCAATAGCTAGTGCCAAGTTTGTCATTTTTGCACGGAATTCTATCAGAGAAAAGTCAAGGAACAGAAAATGTAGTATTGTAAAATACAGATTTACTTAACCAGATTTTAAAATGTTTGGCTTGCATAAAATTGTTTTGGTTTCCAACTGTTAGAGATACTGTTAATCTAATTCAAAGAGTTGAAGACAGTTCTTACTTTGTGCTTTTTATGCCCTATGTAGCTCTGACTAAATCATTATTTTTCATTCAAACATTGTAAAAAATATGTTGCCAGACTTTTCTTTTTGTTAAATAGTTTCTTAAAGATATTAGTTCTTTGTATGCAAATTGAGATCAGATGCAAGAAGGTTCTGAATTCATTGTTCTTAACCCCTGTTAAGAGTTGAGCATTTATATACCGGTAAATCATACATTGTCAATTGAGAGGATGGGGAAAAAACCGTTATGGAGAAGTAGATTGAGACTGCTTAACTGATTGACATAGTATTCCAGCCTTTTCTTCCAACTGTGTTAGACTTTAATTCCCACAAGGCTATAAATTTTAGAAGTTGTACTTCACATTTTTAGGGCAAAATGCCCTTAAAGTAGAAAAATAGAACAGTAGAAAATATGTTTACTATACTGTAACTTGGAAAAAAATGAAGGTTGAATTCAAATTGGATTTTAATCAATTAAATTATTAATTAAATTCTGATAAAATCAAATACATAGTACTACTTATATTATTCAAATCTTTTAAAAAATATTCTTCTGTAATTAAGGAGCTTTTTGCAAAATTCATAAATTTCCAAGTAGTAATACTGAATATTTTAACTAATTTCATAGTATGTAAGAATATAGTTTGATCCTATCTTACTTTCCAATAAAGTGTTCAAATTTATTGCAAATTTGTTTTCCTTTATCTGTGCCAAACACATTATTTTTTATTAAAACATTTCACTATCTGTAGCTAGTGTTGCAATTTCTACTTCGCTGCTACTTTTATTCAAACTATTAACTTAAAGTTTTGTTTATTTTATATGGAAATCTTTCTCTTTCTTCAAATTGTTTCATTAGCCAATTAGTCAGACCTGGACGCCATCTTTTGCATTGGGCCTTCAGGCCTGCCACATTTTCTACTGTGCGAAATTGGGAGGAGGGATTGTATGGAGCATGGGTGATATCTAGTCATAATAACATTCTTTTCTCAGAGAATCAAGGACATCTTGCCCTGTACCTGGGGGGGGCTAGAACTGGGAGGCATCTCTAGTTGGAACGATGCAATGTCTGGACCATGTGATGGACATGTGGGTGCTGGTTAGGAACCTGAACTTTTCTTTGGGTGGGGAAAACCTGGAAGCTTTCAGATTTGGGTTTTCCCAGATATGCCAATATGACATCTCTAATAACATGGAATTTTGAGGAACTTCTAGCCTCGGAGTTTTCTTTCATTGGGGGTGTTACTTGGAACCCTGACAGCTATAATATGTAGTTTTCTGATCTTCCTTCCTGATTGAAGATGTAAATTGTCTATTTGTCTTTTAAATCTTTGTGAGCTGCCCCCAGTCTTTCAGGAGATGGGCGGCATATAAATTGAAATAAATAAATAAATAATAATTTTTGCAGCATGTTATCTAAAGTTCTGTCTGTATTTGGGGAGAATGTGTCCTGGTGCAACAGGAATCCATGCTTTGAAGCAGTTTTCTATTCATGTAACAGGAATTTTTTTTACAGTTCTCAGTCCCAGTAACAGCAACTGAATTTATCATGTTTATCATACTATTTCAATCAAACTTCAACTCCATATTCATAAAAACATTCCATAATTCAAAACTATCCACCTTAACATACAGGTAGTCCTCGATTTACAGCCATTTGTTTAGCGACCATATCAAGTTACAGCAGCACTGTTTTATGACTGGTTTTTATTACTATGACTGTTGTAGCATCCCAATGATCACATGACCAAAATTCAGACACTTGGCAACCGGCATGTATTTATGACAGTTGCACTGTCTTGGGGTCATTTGATCATAATTTGTAACCTTCCCAGCTGGCTTCCAACAAGCAAATCAATTGGGGAAGCCAGATTCATTTAACAACTGCGTGATTCATTTAACAACTGCAACAATTTGCTTAACTGTGGCAGAAAAGGTTGTAAAATGAGCAAAACTCACTCTGCCTTGCTTAGGAACAGAAATGTTGGGCTCAGTTATGGTTGTAGATAGAGAACTATCTGAACTTTTGATATTGACTAAATACTTATTTTCCACCTTAATTTGCAAATAAATTCTTTACAAATCAGACAATGTGATTTTTCTGGATTTGTTTTCTCATTTTGTCTCTCATAGTTGAGGTCTACCTATGATGACAATTACAGGCCTCTCTCATCTTTTTAAATGGGAGAACTTGCACAATTGGTGGCTGACTAAATACTTTTTTGCCCCACTGTAGGTCTTTCAAACAAAATAGCCAATTGTAACATATTGGAGCTACCAATATATAAAATGTTGCAATAATAATACACATTCTTAGTTTGGGCCAAAAGAAAGTAAACCATTAAATAGGATTCAAGATCCTTGAAGGTGAGATCCTTGTGGATACTGTGGACAAATCCTCTGGGAAATGCCAGAGAAAACTATCCAACCTTTGGAAGAGATTGCAAACTCTGGATTAAACAAAGGAATCCTATCTGGGTCAGGGAGCTCATTGGTTAAACCAAAACCAAACCATCCTTTTTTGTAGCCTGCTTAAAATTTCACATTATGAACAACAGTCATGGCAGAGATATTATACTGGCTATGTATGTAAAGTTACAACTGGCTTTCATCTTTCTCAGCTGGTTGGGTATGATCATTTTGTACTAGTTCAGGAAACAGTATTTCTTCTTTAGGAAGCTATCCTGACCAAGGTAAGCAGAAATATTTTGACTATTGCAAAAGTTTCCGTGAGGGCTATATTTTAATTCCTGTCATTCTATGATTCACCATAAGTGTCTTAGAACAATCAGTAGCTTGTAGGAAGCATCTGAATATGTTTTCAGGTTGTAGCACAATACCCAAAATGAGCAGACAAGGTGAAAAACAAGAAATGCAATCCTTTTGAAAACTGAATCTTCCTTATTAAAAATATTATATGGTTACCGTTTGTAGATAACTAATAGTTGTTTACTTTAATCCTCTATTCTAGATTGTGATTTTCTTATGTAGCAGGGCTATCATAAATATCCCTAGCCAGTGTAGCTGACCTACCATTCATTAAATCTCATGATAATTATAAATGTGAGAGGCAAACTTTTTTCTGACTGGCATAATTCCTTGAACTTCCTTGCTTTTATGGTACTAACTTAGATTCCCTTTGTCACTCTCGATTTTTTTACACCAAGATATGAGCTATGAGAAAACTGCTATTAGTTATTCATTTGTGCATTGCTGCACTGTATGTCCTTTAAATAAAAGCTATGCATGACCAATTTTGCAAATGATAACTTATGATGATATGAATGGAGTGCTAAAGTTAATCAAGGAAACCAGAATTAAAATCCATGATCATTCATGACCCTCACAAGAAGACCCCAACCCAGATTTAGCTTATTTTATAACACTGTTGTAGAGTTGAAATTAAAGAGAATAATAATTTTAAGCTCTTGAAGGAAGTTGATAGATATTTATTTATTTTTTTAAAAAATTATATGGCTGCTCAACTTACTTTTGGTGACTCCAGAAAGATAAAACCTTAGTACCAAAACTAAGTACTGTAAGTATCCACGAGAATTTAACACATCATAAATGGATACATGTATTTACCTAATGCAGTCTTTCTTAACACCAATTGCTAGAATCTGGCATTAAGTCTGGCAAGTACTAAAATCACAGCTATCAGACTCAATAACAATATGAATGAATAAATTTATATTATCTTGGAATTCCAGCAGTTATGAGCCCAGCATTCCAAAAGAGAAGCAAGATGGTGAGGCCAGCAACTGGTTTCCAGAATGCATTATCAAGTGATACATTTGAGGTTTCTAATATAACATGTTCCAGAGTGCACTGTGGTTGCAAGGCAAGATAGATCACTGGACTCTACCTTATTTCAAAAGTGTCCTCTTCTCTATTTGAAACAAAATATTGGAACAAGGGTTAATTTCTAAAGGCAGAAGCAACAAGTCTCAAAGGAACTGACCTCATAAAAAAGTCCCTCGGGGAATTGCTGGAAGCACTGGGCACACACAAAGCACTGTTCGTGGTACAGCTCCCCATTGCTGTTCACAATCTTTTCTGCAGGTGCAAAGCCTCCTCGGCAGCGTTCACACATGGCATTGGCAAGAGCATTCGCCATGTTGCTGTAACAAAAGACATCTGCATGAGAACCTAACTCAGATGATCATGTGTTTGCTACAAGAGGCAGCTTATTCAGCTTGGCAATAAAAAAGGCAAATCTTTTCTATGATTTTATTAAGAAAGGTAATCATTTGTAATATGCTGGCCCTACCCTCAAAACCAGTGGGGAAGCCCCCTTTTTAGTTAGCACTGGTTCCTATTTGAGAAAGGCAGGCTAAGCAGCTGAAGGAGAGAAGTAGTCAAAGGGAAGCTCAGTTCTCATAGAAATCCTTCAATGTTTTACAGCCCCCTAAGCAATTAGAGTCAGCATATTGCCCCCAACAATCTGAGTCCTCATTTTATGAACAAGTAACCATACCAAAAGATGTGTATGACCTAGAGATCTCACATTTCTTTCCCTCTGTGTTTTCCCTCAGTGGCATGGGTTAATCACAGAAGGGTACCCACTGCTTATGGTAGTTTTGATTTAAACATGCTATGTATGATAAAACCCTAACCCTAACCCTAACCCTAACCCTAGTCCAGAGTCCTCTGGGAGATGGGCGGCATATAAATATGATAAATAAATAAAAACAGTATTGAGATAATACTCTGTCCAAATAATGCATCAGTGTTTGAGCTGTTTGCTGTGTGACACATATCTAGCTCACACTTTTTGTCAATGTATAAGATGCAGGAACAAATTAGAAAATCATATGCATGGGTGTTTTGTCAGCATGTACAATTGATATGTATCCTTTGTCCATATTTTGTAGCTTTCTCCAGCATATTTTTATGAATTACATAAAGAAATTCAAATTCTCGCCTCTCAGTGTATGTAGCACATATCATAAGCTTGGTCAACTGATCAAACTATAGAAAATTGTCACACATGAAATAATTTGAAATTCCCTTGAATCTATGCAACGTAAGTATCTGATCTGAAATATTAAAAAAAACCTGATTTTTTTCCACATCCCTGTGTGATGACTGTACAAGCTATTCTTAACATTTTAGATTGAGAAGAATATTCCAGTCACTTTCCACTCACTGCAAATACTAATAAATAATTTTGGAAGTGCCAAGCATTCTAATGTTATCTTAACATAGATTAGAATCCATAATAAAACACTTTGCTTCTAACTACAGAACACCACACCATGCTTGCAATGGAGGATCTATGCTTAAAACAGTTTGTAATCTAAGAAACTGCAAGTCTCACATTTGGCGTTAAGTGAAGTACACTGGATAGTAACTGCAGTATTATCATACAGGATTGAGACAGCTGCAGAATATCTTTATTTCAGATGCCACTGAATTTTGCCAGCATTTCCAAAACAATCCCTCTATAATACTCATAAAGTGGAATGCACATCGGCAGCTTCCTCTCATTTTTTGCAAAGTAAAATTCTTTCAAATTAATCTTTGATTGCAATATTGTTGTGAAAGTCTGAAATTTGTCACTTGTGCTGTTAGAATCTGACAGGGTTCTCCCCCCCGCCCCTGAAGATAATGTTCACTATGATCAATGGAATTTATATTCTGCTAAAAGGAGCCTGGATTGCAATTTAAAACAACAATCCTATATATACTTCCCTGGAAACAGTCCAAAATTTCAAAGTAGTTATGTATAGGATTTTTCTTCCAGGATTCAATGTGGTATATATTTACTAGGAAATGAGCTACATGAAAGTATATTTTCCCTTTGCGTAAAGGATTAGGATTCACAGCTACACTAGTTAGTCCAAATAAGGAATTTTCACTGGAATTTAGAAAATACATTTTCATTGCAGACAAGTATTTCATGCTGTATATGAAATAGACTATTGCCACTTCATATTTGTAGACTGTAATATACCCAAAGACAACATCAGGAGTCCGATAAGGATGTTAGTTCTGGAACCAGAAACAAATACACATTATATAATACAGTACACACAATACCCAGATTAATTTACAAAACCTCCACGACATCTTGTTACTGGGTCATACTCAGTCACATGAACATCAAACAAGAATAGGCTTGAAGAAACATGAAGAGCCCAGGTCCCAGATCAACTAAGAAGGTAAACTTACAATTTTGCATAGAAGTCACATATTTCCTTGTATACTTTTACGTCACTATGCCTGCGCTGCAACTTTGACACAGCTCTTTCGCCCTCATTCGCATAGTTATCATGGACAATTTGAGGAACGTCGGATATTTCTTCATTCTCTGGAATTGCACAGGAATCTCCTCTGCTTTGGAACTCCATTCTTAATTTGCAACTGTTTGAAAAACAACTGGAGCAAAGAGCTCTGAAGAAACCACTGAAGGTAGGAATAAGGAGAGGAACAATCCCTAAGAACTGGATCGAGCTGTGTGCAGTTTGAAGAGCTTCAAGTTAAAAGTTCAGCTACAGAACAGTTTGAATGTCACTGTGAGGTTAGAGATGTCAGAGGAACCAAGCAGCAAATTCCATTGGAAGGTAGTAAGAGCAACTTACACAGACCAGATGATGTTTTCTACTTACTGCTATTAGCAAGAGTTTGACTAAGGCAATGCTATTAAAGAAAATGTAAGCCTGGGCATGCTAGTTGTCACTGACTGTTTAATGTGGAAAAACTTACTCCAGTATGCTGGCATGCCTTTATATTTATATCAGGACCTCTAACGCCTTTGCAAAGATTAGAAGGAAATACTGTATTAGGAAAACCACATTCAGAAAAATTGGCTTTACTCTTTGCAAATTCTCCATCTCACATTGACTAGAGAACACATGAATCTAAGGTTCAGTAGTTTGCATATTTTCTGCTTTAACACTTTAGCAACATAGGGAAATTAAGATGCATGAACACAGTATCTCCATAGGATTCCTTTTTATATGAAAAAAGCATTTTCATAACAGTAAGAATAACACTATGGCACATTTCCTCATGAAACTCTTTTGCAAGTCAGAAGATTTTAAAAACCCACCATCAGCAATTCCATTACCAGCATCATATAATCCTCCTAAGATTATCCAATGAATTTCAGGTTAATAAACTTTTATATGACATTTCAAGCAGACATTTCCTATTGATGGTATCTTTTAACAAGGGTCACTGGATCGTGCTAAGTTTCTGTAGGGGTGGTTTTGTTTACTGTAATGTATTTGTGGGAAGATACTTGAATTGGGAATGCTTCAACAGGAACAGCATGTTTTTGGAAGGAAATTTTTATAGCAGATCTAACTCCAGGCATGAATATCTCAGATCACACGGAAACTCATAAAAAGATACAGATGATACCCTATTTCTCCCAAAATAAGACATCCCCTGATAATAAGCCCAATCGGACTTTTGAGCGCATGGCAATAAGGCCAAGCACTTCTTTCAGGGTTCAAAAAAATATAAGACAGGGTCTTATTTTCAGGGAAAAACGGGTAAGTGTTGGGCTCAATTTTGGTCATAACTCGAGGACTACCTGTATTTTGAAATGTGTCATGCAACATTCCCTTTTTTTTTTTACTCAAAGTTCCTTTGGCAACAACTTTGTAGCTTAAAACGCACATGAACACACAAATAAGGAGGCGGGGGGAAGCAGACAGGGCGTCTTGGACTTACAACCATTCCTTTTAGCAATCATTCGAGTTTACGACGAGACTGGAAAAAAAAACCCACTTAGCAACCGGTCCTCACAATTACGACAGTCACAACAATGGGGAAATAGAGAAGTTGTTGAGCAGCAAATATGAGTAGAATTCGAGCTAAGATGCGGGGGGGGGGGAAGCTCACCTGTACCCCCGGGGCCGTTAGAACTGAGCCTGCTTTCTTTTTTGGAGAAAGTTTGTCAAAGAAATCCCTCTCGCCACTGTTTTACATCAGGAAATAAAAGATACAGAAATCTGGAGCTGCTTTACATTTTCACCAACTGCACATACAAAAGGCGAACAAAAACCATTTGTTAGATGGGATTATGAGGGTTGTCAGGCTCTAAGACTCCGCAGAGACGCCAACCATTGATCAGAGGAGCCTTTGAAAACTGGCCTGCCGGAATAATCTTCAGCAATGATTTAAAAACAACAATAAAAAAAATGTAAAACATTTTTTTTTTCCTGCTTGTCTTTTTGCAGCGTGAAACCCTTCCCGGTTAGGTTATGCTGAGCCCCGACTCACTGCATTTGACCGTATTCTGCATATTTTTCGTATCCTAAGATTTTTACTGACTGTTTCCTAATATCATTCGATTGCTCATTTGTTCCCTATGACTATCATTAAGTGTTGTACCCTATGACTCATGCCGAATGTATCTTTTCTT
>JANHFM010010307.1:109068-127179 GCA_032468115.1 Grayia smithii | reverse complement strand
TGGCCCCAGAGTGGGGTGGGAATGGGGATTTTGCAGTATCCTTCCCCTGGAGTGGGGTGGGAATGGAGATTTTGCAGAATCCTTCCCCTGCCACGCCCACCAAGCCACTCCCACCAAGTTACACCATGCCCACCAAGCCACACGCACAGAACAGGTAATAAAAAAATTTGGATTTCACCACTGGCTTATATGTACAATGTGTCATTTGCACATGTTGTCACCTCCCAGCACCATCCAGTAGTCACAGATCTCTCTCTCTCTGCCAAGACAGAAAGAGTAACTATATCCAGTGAACATTTGGATGCCCTCCTGGGACAAGAAGATTGTTCCTTTAACTTTGTTTTTCTATTTTTCTGGAAACAGCTTTACATGCTTTAAAAATAGCAGCTCAATAAACTTTTACAAAATATCACATTTTGCATCCATTATTTTAATTTGGAATTTCTGCCTTGTCACATTACCCAAAATCTTTCTCTGTAGTGTAAAATATATTTAAGGCATGTGGATAATAAATTACATTTACAAGTTTTGTATTTTAATATACCGAACATACAAATGAAAATAAACAGAGATATATGCATAATTTATTCACAGTCTGAAATTATTAAAAAAAAGGATTTGAAATGACCAAAAAGACAATTTCATATTGTCACAGCTATTAATAAAAGTGTGTAGATAAGGAAATAATCAGCAGCAAGTTTACAGGTATGCTAATTCTGAAATTAGTAAACTATTAACGATGGTGCAGAAATTGTCCTTCTCAGTTTAAGCATGTAATGTACGTGATAGTGGACAAGCCAAATTACTGACTTGTGAAATTTACACTTTTTAAAAAGGAAGAGACACAACCAATTATAACATATGTTATAGCGGCTATCCAGTTCCACCAGTCTGAAAATGTTTGGAAAGTGAGCTCAGTTTAAGCATATAAAACGTTTCTTTTCAAAAGTAATAATTGTGTGATATTTCTTGATGGTATCAGAAGTCTCTTCGCTTAGCCTTGATAGCATTGACAATAGGAGAGTCAAAAGCTAAGCATTGTGGCTGTTCAGATCCCAGCCTTTCTTCACAAGTCAGCCACCTCTTTCATTATCCTGGTCTCTTCTAAATATGTTGGAGGTCAATGAGAATTCAGTGACAAACTTTTAACATTTCAAGCAACCTTCCCCAATATTGCTCTTCAGATATTCTCTTTCAATTCTTTTGAGACCACACTGGCTAAGAAATCTGGGAAAGGACTGCCAACACGTTTAGAGGAGACCCGGATGATGAAAGTTGTGGCTCACCTGTGAAGAAAGGCTGGTATCTGAAGAGCCACAATGCTTAGTTTTCCCTCTCTTACTCTCAAGTGCTATCAAGGCTAAGCAAAGAGACTTCTGATATGACCAAGAAATGTCACACAATTATTATTACTGTAGAGAAAGGTTTTATATGTTTAAACTAAGCTCACTTTCCAAACATGTTCAGAAGGGTGGAACTGGACAGCCTCTATGGTAGAAATGTGTTGAACTAGACAGAAGAGCTAAGGGCTGTAGTCTCATATTATACTTCAGTGATGAGGGATGTTTTCTCCTGACTCTTATATCTGAATGTCTATGAAAATTGATGATAACCAACATATTTTGTTGAATAGGCATTTCTGAAATAGCCTTGCCATTAAAATGTCATCTCTTAATGACTAAATATTTCTTCTTCCATCTAATAATTACACTATTTTCAGATACAGGATATTCATTGGAGAAAGGTGGTGAATAGGCACTAAATCATTTCTCTCAAGAACAGTTATCTCCAAAACTTCAGATTTCATTCACAGACAACACAGGGCACAATAGCATCAGCAGCTTCTTCCCTATCGACAAGATAATTCTTTCTTAATCCATCTTTGACTTGTGCTGGACTCTAGCAGTAACCTATTTGACAGCACATACAGCTGGACACTGAGGTATTCTGTAAACAGTAAGTTGCCCCCACCCCAACAGCTTCAATCACATTTATTCAAATAAATGGATTTTAAATTATTAATGGATTTTAAATTTTGTGAGGTCTAAATTCAAGCTTCTATGCATGTCAGCATCTTTTTTGAACACATTACACAAAGAGATCCAATTCTGAAGTAGAATGCAAATAAAGAACAAGAGTCACTAAGGTGAATCTGGATGTGACAAAAAGGTATCTTGACAAACCTATAAAAACTACATTTCAATATTTTTTCTTTAGCTAACATTCAATTTATATAATCCCAAACAATTATATTTTGGATTCATCATTCATAGCAAAATATCATTTTTTATCTTTAGATACTACTAACATAAAAATGTATCAATGTTTGTTTTGAATGACAGTAGAATGCAGTTTCCAACTGATTTTTAAATGATGCATATTTGTTTTCAGTTTGATTTTTAAAAGTTTGCTCTTAGTCTTTTTCAAGTAGTGATTGAATGGAAAATGCAATAATCTGTCAAAGCAGTGCCCCAAGACAAGATGTATATTATTAGTCTAAAGAATCATTAAACAAGCTTGGGAAATTTCTTACTGTTAAAGTAAAGTGAATGTGCAGAAGACATTCACTTTATTTTTGCATTTGGCTTTCAGTTCCAGAAGAATAAGCACTTTAAAACTCAGCAAAATCTTCTCTTTCTTTTTTTTAGTTTGGGGTACTAAAGAAACAAAAGCTTCAAATAGCATAGGAAGTCTGTAGTCACCATTTTCTATCAATGATAGGTTTACCACAGATCACCAAACTGAATCATACTTCTCCTAGACAGATAAAAAGAAGGAATGCAAGTGGTGTTCAGCCAAAGTTAATATCCTCTAAATGTTTTGAACTGGAACATATAGAATTCCAAGGCTGAACATTTTAGAAATCGTATTGAATCTACTACTGGAGGATAGCAGATTGTGGAAGCCTCCTACTGTCAGAAATTCGAACCCAGGGGGGTCTGCAAACATACAGAATTGTGCTCTGTGAAAGTTTACAGATTCATTTTGATGAATGACACAGTCGCACAAAGTATGTTATGTTGTATGTTATGCAAAACTGTCTCACCAGTCAATGAAAAGAATAGCTCTTGCTAGGAGGGAAGTTCACTGAAAACCTCCATACTTGCCCTAAAAAGGGAGTCAGAAACTGAGACTACAAGACAGTACTCCAAGTCCTTCAGCAAGTTTCATTTAGAATAATATTATTTCTTAAAAAGAAACCAAAAAACAACTGAGGCAGTTGTGGGAAAACCCCAAAGAGTTACCCGGCTGTATGCTTCATTCTTTATGGTTACAATTCTTCCCAGTGCAGCTGCCGATTTTGAATGCCCGAATAGTGACAACTCATCGGAGTCCGGACCAGCTGTGTAAGTATGATGCCCATCCAGAGGCTTGGGACAAGGTCTCTTCGTCACCTTATAAAACATAACATTGGTTTTAAATATCCAGCCCCAGATTTAAACGACAAAACATAAAACACAATTCAATCTTTTAGTAAATTACACTATACTAACACTTACACTAATGTGCATACTGAGATGATTAGTTTGATTAGAATCACAGTAATTACCAGGTAGGAGAGCTATGTTAGTCTATGGTAGCAAAAGACCAGAAGATATGATACCACCTTTACTGATTTACATATTGAATTGAAAGGCATAGCTTTTTGTGATCTGTGGAGATCCAGCAGTTAAGCAAGAAATGTCAAGGATCTGTCATGAAACAGACAGTCGCTTGTTCCATACAGATTGATTGGATAATGATTTTAAGGCACTTTTGCTCAATGTTTTTTTAAATGAATAAATTTTTAAAAAATTGAGAAAGAAAATCACTCTATAGTTAAATGCTTTGAATAATTTGAACATAAGTAATCACAGATGGTTTCTTAGAAGCATTAGTTTAGACTGCACTATTCCTTTTGTTGAATAGTCTTTTTTCAACAGTGTCAAATACAGGAAAACAATGGTTGGAATTAGTTGCACATATATTCAAACAAATGTTACTATGTGTCCCTTCCTTTAGCAATGTTAGTAGAAAAACAGACTGGCATACCTTGAGCAATTGCAACAAGTTTTCCTTTTTCTTCTGGGCTTAGTTGCAACATGGTGTCTATTACTGGAAGAAGTCTCTGTCTTTCACTACCTGATTTTAGAAATATAAACTGCAATAGAACATTCTTCAAATATTCCAGATTAGCAACAGATTTCTCTCGTTCCTGGTTTCTTTCTAATCGCCTTATTTCACTTTTAAGAAGCTAAGAATGAAAAACAAAACAAAACCCAAAGAAATGTATTTCTCAGAATGAAGACAAGAAAGCAGAAAGTTTATCAGGCCAAGTTATATTACAAAAATAGCCCTGAAAACAATATAAGCAGGTATTAAAATAAAATTCCAATAAAATAAAATAAAATAAAATAAAAATCCAAGATAAAAATGGTGCAATAAAGAACACAGGGTAAGTTTGTGGCCTTTCAGTATTGCTGAATAGATTTCTCACAATTCCTAATCATTAGCTATGTGTCTCAGTCTAAAAGAAATAAAACTCATATATTCTGATTTCTCATATAATAAATTCCTTCGCGGTCAGGCAAAGATTAACTGAGAACACAAACAATCTTCAAATCTGCCAGGGACTTGGAATATTGCACTGTGCTCCCTTCTGATTTCAAGTGGTGGGAAATTTGATGGGAAAATACATCAGCCTCTCTTGAGTTGTTGGGCAGATAGCATATCTATGGAAGCCTCGGTGGCACAGTGATTAGAATGCAGTATTGCAGGCTAAGTCTGCCCACAGCCAGGACAGGAGTTTGATCCTGACCAGTTCACGGTTGACTCAGCCTTCCATCTTTCTGAAGTCAATAAAATGAGGACCCAGATCGTTGAGGGCAATATGCTGACATTTGTAAACTGCTTAGAGAGTGTTTTAAAGCATTATGGAGAGGTTTATGAGTGCTATGCTATCACTTCTTTAAGCCTTAACAAAATAAGTTAAGAAATAACTGTCATGGATCGGTTCTGAGGAGGCGTTGGAACCGGGACTGTCTGGTGGGGATGGCATGGCTCCCTTGGAATGCTTGGAGAGGCCAGGGCCCGAGGGCAACGGGGATTCAGGGAATTTGTCTTTGTCAGGAACAATTGTTTGTTTTGGTTCACACTCCCCTGGCTTTGACTCGTGCTCTTGCCTGTGCCTTGCCTTTGCATATTGCAGGCTTTATACAGCCAAAGCTCTTGATCAGATGACAATTTCTGTATTTTATAAATACAATTCCATATCACATTGAAAACCTGAACCATAATTATTTTTAACATATGTATTCATTTGAAACCATAATGGATAACAGACCAGGACCAAATCACATGTCTTCAAAAAAATTTCAAGCTTTGTATGTTGCCAGCCTAAGAAACTTAATGTCCATCCCTTTTTAAATACCTTGAAGGATTCTAAACATTATTTAAGGAGTCCAGTTCAGAACTCTGATATGGGCAACTTCTCTTCCCTCTTCCATTCCTTCTGTATTTTATTTGCTTATTCATCCACCAAGTTACCTGTGTACACAGGTGTACACTTTTGCCCAACCAACGAAAACGTCTAACAAGAGAATCACTACTTACAAGAATAGGAGTCAAATGAAGGATGATATGATAGTAGAGTGTGTGAATTATTGTTGTGTAAATAAGAGCAAAATGTCATCAAATTCACATATACTTTAAATCTAAGTTGGAGCATGGTAAGTACAAGCCTACTAACCTTAATTTGTTCCATTAGGATGACATTGGTTGCTTCTGACTCACGAAGCAATCCACTTAAGTGGTCAGCACTCTTTGATGTTGTATTTAATTTCTGGACCAATTCTTGTTTTGTGAGTTCTGCTTCCCATTGTGGAGGTTCTAAAATTGTTTACAAAAAGCAAATTTCTAGTTAGCTCAGTACATTTTTTTAACTACATGGATTCTAATTTATGACTGTTACCAAAAATAGTATGCATTTTACACTTATTTAAAAAAAAATAATAAAGTCCAAATTTCCATTCTTACTGGTGCAAACAATATCAAAAGCAAACTCTTTTTAATTTATGAACCTTCAGAATGCTAGTCATCCGTTGTCCATTTATTACATAATATACATTAATCACAACTAGTCAACATTATAAAAATATGAAAATTCTACATCTGTTTAGAATATTATTGGCAACATCAATTTAAGAACAATTTGTAAGACAAGTTACTTTATCAGAAAATGAAACTTAGATGGAGGTTTGTTCACTTCTTTGCTATCTCTAACTGTAGCACAATGTTTCCCAGAATACTCGGGAGTTGACGTCCACACACCTTAAAATGGTTGAGATTGGGAAACACTGCTGTAATGGACAATGCAAAAGGCCTCCAATCCAAGGTTGATGAAGAAAATTGCACAATGAAAAGCTATTTTGACAAGGACAAGGCCATTCTCCAAAATTCAAAAAACAGCCCAGCAAAGGAAGCAGTTGAACATCCATGGAGAACTGTAAGCAATGTTATTTCCATAGTAATATGTAATCTAATAATTCAGGGGCAGGGTAGCAATTACTCCTATCCATATCTTGTAATAATTAGCCTACTGGTTATATTTTATATTTAATTTGTTGCTGAGCTATAACGTAATCCAAACGAATGATTCTGAAATGATATGTTAGAAACAAACTCTAATCTCCCATCTTACCAAATTTCATTTCTGGCGTATTGAGAAGCTGTTCTAAGGATGGTACATAGGTACTGGCGGAAGATACAGACTCTGTGTCCATGGTTTCCATTCCTTCACCTTCTTCTCTAGTTACAGCATGCACATCAAGAAGAGGAAGGTCAGTGCTCCTTCTTTCTCGCAAACTTTTGGTTGGTAAAGTGGAAGGAGCAGAATCTGAAAAACAAATGAATAGAAAATAATTGAGGCTATTATTTGAGAGTTACAAGAGCATTATAAGATTATATAATTAAACAGCATCAAAAACACCAAGTTACTTTCCACAGAGCTGCTGCAAAATATTTTAAGAAAATCAATCACTACTCATTTTTGTTGCAAATGAAGCCATTCCATTAAATTATCAATTATACACAGTAAATTACTCTTTGAGATGCCTCTAACTTTGCTAACTGAACTAAACTGTTTTCAGCTGAATCTTCCCAGACCATAATAAAATAAGTCACTTGATTTAGTGACAAAAATTAAATTTCACCTTTCATTTATTTACCGTATTTTTTGGAGTATAAGACGCATCAGAGTATAAGACACCCTTAGTTTTTGGGGAAGAAAATAAGAAAAAGGCTGATTGGGGGTGGATCAGCCTCCGGAATACCCCCAATCAGCTGTTCCCGGAATACCCCCAATCAGCTGTTCCCAGAGGTGAATTTTTGCAGCAGGTTCCATGGTTATGAGCTCTGTGCCTTGCTTTTTTTTTCTGCCTCTGAAACCTTTGAAACTCAGTTTCAAAAATAACTTTTTTCCTGCTTCTGAAAACTTCCAAAAGAGAGCATCAGAAAAAAAAAGCCTCTGAGGCTTTTTTTAAAAAGCTGTTTGGAGGCTTTTTTTCTGAATTTTTTTTCAGAGGCTTTTTTTAGCCTCTGAAATTTCCGTTTGAGAGGCTGGGCACGGCTACATTCAGAGTATAAGATGCACCCTGATTTTCACCCTCTTTTTGGGGGGGGAAAAGGTGCGTCTTATACTC
This sequence comes from Grayia smithii, assembly GCA_032468115.1. NCBI lineage: Eukaryota > Metazoa > Chordata > Lepidosauria > Squamata > Grayiidae > Grayia > Grayia smithii. The sequence continues at coordinate 119,500 of JANHFM010010307.1, read as the reverse complement.
CAAAAATACAGTAAATGCATGTGACTTATCAAGATAATAATCTTAATAAATTTAGGCATATGAGTATAATGGATTAGGTAGCCTTGTTTGAATTTTCATTTTCTCCCCCCTCAATGAAAAATGGATCACTGCTTACTTTTGGTGCTTGGTTCACTTTGGAGTTGAAAAAGCTGGGTTTCAACTTTAGACAGCTGCTGTTGTAATGTTTCCACTGTCTTTCTGTGCTCCTCTTGCAGATGTCTGACCTGATCCCGGAAACTATTCTGAAGAGCTTCATTCTGGGCTGTCAGCTGACTCACAGTCTGTTCATGTTCTGTCTTTATTACCACATTTTCAGATTGTATTGTGCAAAGTCTGTAAAATATCCCGCCCACCCAAGTTTCAATATTAGAAAAAGTAACAAATACCTGGTACTAAGAGGAAGGAGTAGTTATAGTACTACTGCTGATCATTTCTATAAATAGATTATTTTACAGGCATATTGATTTTTAGATCTAAAGATTATTAATGAAGAAAATATTTGGACACATAATTAAAAACAAATCATGGCTAATCACAGGACAACAGTAAAAATATATGCTAAAGAAACTTACTTTTCTCTGAGTTCTGCTTCCTTTGCTATGGTCTCTTGAAGAATCTTATTGTGCCTGTCCAGTAATGCATCATGTTCGGACTGCAAAGTCTGAAGGTCTACCATATTCATTTGTAAATTATGTTGTGACTCTTGCAATTTAATCTTAAGCTGTTCTATTACTTTTTCCATATGTTCTCTAAAAGAAAGGAAAGTTCACAAAACATTAGAAAATGTATAATTTGCTTCTTTAAAGGTTACAAGCTATTAACATAGAGATGAGCAATTTGAACAATTTTGAACAGGAAGCTTCATGAAAAATCTTCTCTCAAGTTGGAAGTGGGTCATTTTGATGATCTTTAAAGTGTTGCACATTAATGTTTCAAGGCGTTTTATTTATTCCCAGGATCACTGGGAGTTGGGTGGCATATACATTCAATATTCTTTATTTATTTGTTTTTTTCAGGCCTCTAAAACAGCTTATTCTGTATTTGATTGAATATTATCATGGGATCAATGTGGTTTGATTAATATCATTGCATAACAGAATTGTAAAATAATAGTAACAGAAATAATAAATGGATTTGTGTTTTCTAAAATATATTCACAAGAATGTATACTCCATGAAATGTACATGGAATGAAACTTTCTGCTATTATTATTCTGGAGAACATTTAGATCAATGTTTCTCATGGCATGCTGACTGGGGAATTCTGGGAGTTGAAGTCCACATATATTAAAGTTGCTAAGGTTGAGAAAACTGATTTAGGTAATGGGGATTTTTCTTGATTCCCACGTCTTGGACAAGTGGATCCTTTGGAACCTAATGCATTGCTGTCCAGTTATATGAATATTACATGAACTTATGGAATTGTAGCTTTCACAGTTTAATATGTTTTCTTGAAAAAGAGTATGTGGGATCTGGAACATGCTAAAATGACATATTTCACATAAAATACAAACTTAGGTCAACTACTAGGACTGCTTTATGTTGTTTTTTTAGATGTGACTTTAGTTGTGGTGAGATTTTCACAGAATAGAAAGGAAAAGAGATTTTAAAAAACTGTAAATTTTCTTTTATATTCCTTTCTTGAAAAAAGAACAAGAGGAAGAGCTAACCAGTTCTTTAGCATATTAGCTCATTCAGCCAATTTTAAAGGTAAAAATAGCCAACTGGTTAAATATTCTGTTTAAAAAATCAGAATGGAAATTATCCAGACTTTATAAAAAATAGTGGATTCCAGATCTTGAGCAAGGAACTAAAAATATGATTCAAAGCAAAATTCAACCCATTACATATAAAGCTTACCTTTCTTGTTTGGTCACATCAGTTTCAGATTGTGAAGATTTATTCTTCTGTTTTAATACATTATGAACACGGACTTTGTAGTTTTCAAATTCAGAGTTTACAGCAGAACGTTCTTCCTGCAATGAGACACATGAAAAAATGAAACTAATTACAGGTAGTTCTTGATCTATGATCACTTGTTCAGTGACCATTCAAAGCTATGATAGTGCTGAACAAATGGTGGCTATGATTAGTCTTTGGAGATCTGCCCATACCAGCAACTCAAGTATTACCTGATCATTATCTGGCTGCTTGGCAACTGGATCCTACTTATGACTGGCTGCAGCACTCTGATTACCAACCAAAAAGTCAATTGGAAAGCTAGTAGGAAAGATTGCCAGCATCTCTGAGTTGGCACTTCCCCCTCCCCCCACACACTCTACCTGAATCCCATTGGCTCCCCACATACCCTGCCTTACCTGAATTGCACCTCCCACACCCACTTACATGCTTGCTGACCTTCACTGTGCCTCTCATGCATCCCTTGCATCCTCCCTGAGCCCTGTCCATCCTCCTTGACTCACTGCTTTATCACTGCATCACTTCCAGTTCCAATTGCCATCATAAGTCAATAACTACCTATATACTTTCTATATAAATAGCTAAGTATCCATTTATTCACTAAAGACAAATTAATTATTTCTCTTTCTCCACCTTCATAAAATAAACTGTTTGAATGTAATGAATATATGGCTAATTTTATTGGAATAGCAGAAAAAACTCTTTTCTTTCAAAAAAAATACAAATGTTATTTCAAACCCTTCCTATACACCATAAGTGATAGAATAAGTACAATATTATTTGTAATCAAAGTATACCCAGCTGCTTCACAGGACAATTACTATGCAAGCTAGCACAACAATTTTAGAAGTTCTGATTTTGACATGACATATCAAGACATAAACCAATCCCTTTCTAAAGCTACATCCATCAAAAGCCTAGTTATAATTACATTCTGAGTCATTCAATTTGGCAAAAGCAAACAAGATTGGAAACTGCACATTCCTCACAAGAGCACTATGCTATAAACAGAGTATCTATCTTTTAGCCTAGTGCAGTCCACAGATTATTCAAGAAGGTCTCCCATATTACAAATATTTTAGCAAATTTTCAATCTGCTTTCCAAAACAGCCTTTGGTAAACAGAGCCTACACTTGTCCAACTACTAATATCAAGTACAAAGTAGCTACTGAAAATGTAAATTGTTTCTTTTTAAATCAGTCTCCACAAAAGGTGAATATTGAAAAGCCATTTTTAAGATGAATATTTATAAGCCACCTTTTAATACAGTCTTATGAATCAAACCTTGGTAATTTCTGCTCAAAACATACATATACATGGCTTTTTACAGTGCCATACTCAGTTTAAGTGCCTCACAATCAAATGAAAGTCACTCCTTGTGTATGCAGGCTTTGGAGAAGAGTTATGATATGTAGGAAAATATACCAAATGCCTATAATAGTGGATGTAAGAGATAAATAGTGCATCAATCAGCCTAGTTGTGACAGGCACAGATGATGAATATTTCTTGAAAACAATATATCATGCTGACCATGTTTGAACTCTTCTACTGCCTTTTAATATACACTCCTCAAAGCTGCCTTGTGGCATTTATTGCATGGAATCTATTTCTGAGGTCTTCAACACAAGATGTTTAAACATTATGAATGGTCCAAATGACAGAATGCAAACTGTGAACAACTAATGTCAGTCCCACCTGGTAGGCCAGACTGGAAAATCTATAAGAAGGTAAAACTACTTTTATTGAGTTTGGCTATATAGGTAGTCCTCGACCATAATTGAACCCAAGATTTCTGTTGCCAAATGAAATATTTGTTAAGTAAATTTGCCCCATGTTATCAGCTTTTTTGCCATAGCTGTTCAGTGAATCACTGTAATTGTTAGTAACAAGTGAAATGAATCTGGTTTCCCCACTGACTTTGCTTATAAGAAGGTTGCAAAAGGTGATCACGTGGCTCCAGGACATGGCACCCATCATAATTGAGTGAGTGGCCAAATTTTGATCATGTAACCATGGGAATGCTGCAGTGGCCTGAAGTGTGAAAAATGGTCATAAGTCATTTTTTTTTGTGCCATTTTTGGTAACTTTGAATGGTCCTAAATCAACTGTTGTTAAGTCAAGGGCCACCTGTATTAACAGAACTTTGCAAGTCTAACTGTGCTGTGTCTCCTCCATCACCTTATACACCAGTGAATCAGGGAGACCTCTGCGTAAGTGGCTTCCAAATGTGATCCGAATGCTCTGGACTTACTGCTTTCAGCCCCTTTTGTCTAAGTAATAGCACATCTCCACTGAGGTCATCTTCCTTACTGTCTAAGCCAGGAGTGTCAAACTCACGTCATTTTGATGGTGTCATGTGACGTATTGGACTCCCCCCCCCTTCGCTAAACCAGAAGTGTGTGTGGCCAGCGCATGACACATCTGGCCTGTGGTCCAGGAGTTTGACAGCCCTGGTCTTTAGCTGTCTACTGAATTGTTTGCAGAGGAATTGTTAAGAGGCAACCGGACTAAGCTGGCTTGAAATACCTTTACTGCATTACATTCTTCTTGGAGAACAGCTACTTTCTGCTGATAAGTACTCAAAACCCGCTGATGCTGCTCTAGTGAAGTCCGCAGATGTTCCTGAATTTTGTGTTTTTCGGACATTAGTTCAGACAGCTGAATCTGAAAAAGTACATTTATTTCAATAGAATAATTCTCGTTTACTCTGATTTTAAGGCCAATATTAAACTGAGGCTGTATTCATTGTTTTGAATTACAAGCTAACTTATTTATTAATTGATTAATCAAATTTATATATCTGCACATTTCATGAGAAGTGACTCATGACACAGTTGTGGTAAAAGGAATTTAATCAAACAAAACTCAAGATTGGCAAAGCCATGAAGTGCTGCCTCCAAGTAAGCAAATCAAATTGACAAGAGTGACCGAGAGGCCACTTTTCCTATACAGCACAGGAAAAGTCCCCAAATGATGTAGATTTTGACATGTACATCACAAAGGGATGTGAAAATGGCTGCTGCTGCTTTTTACATACATAAAATGGAGGCTGTCGTATTGATGCAAATACAAAATGGTGGCAGTTGTATTTCTACATGCATGCAGACTAGGATTCAAAATGTGCAAAAACCTTGGAAAGGAATTCCTGTGTAATTCAGGAACTGCCTCATGCTTCTAGGCCCAGGAATTCCACATGCATCGAGGCCCAGTTCAGGGGTCCTCTCTGAAAGGCCTATTGCTCCTTATATTTGGGGCAATTCATCTTTCCCTGAATTCATCTTTCAAGGAAATTTCTCTTGAATATCTGAGATCCAGTTCCCAGAATGAAAATAAATTTTATAGTCAGTGCACTATCCTGGTGATGAAACAAACATATTCACAGAGTTCAAATTTGTTCAATGAGTTGAAAGAGAAGTGGAAGTTATGATACACGCATTCCAAGCAGATATTGGATGCAATATCAATATGGATATAATACTCTTTTTTACTATTTGAAAGGGGGGAAAAGGGATCTTGCCTTATAATCTTCCATTTGTTGCTGATTGGCTTCTAGTTCTCCCTTTAGAGATGCCTGAAATCTTAAAAGTTCATTTTCCTGGAATAAAAAATATTCATAATAACATCATTAAAACATTATTATATACTGTTGTCAGAAGGCAGTAAAGCTGAATTAATAGTGGAAAACACAAACTTACTGCTTGTTTTGAGTCTGCCAACTCTTTTTTTGTTTTTACCAGTAATTGCTTGAGTTTGCCATTCTTTTCCTCGTACTCTTGTGCAGAGTTCTGTAAGGATTCTAAGGAACAAAGTAATGCTTGTTGCTGACTTGTTTAGAAAAAAAGCTGAAATTTAATGAAACATGTCTTTCCTACTTAGGAGTTTATGCAAATTCTACTTGGATAATAAAGCTTCTCTTTTATTGAAAAAAGATTTTTTTGTACTTTTTAATTTTAGTTTACAGCAGCAGGTCACATCATTGGACAAAAGTTTGCAAAAAATTCAATGATCTGTTTTTAACTCTAACAACAGAATTGTTAGTGTAAAGCTTGTTTAACAAGCATTTAACTGATTAGACAATATTAACCACTGCAACAGTATTAATTCTGGGAACATATATTCCTGTCTGTTAACAGGCAGTTACTGAGTTGCATTGTATTAAAATATGCCAGTTTTATAGCACATTACTTTGAATCAGAATTTAAAGCCTTCTTGACCTGATATATATCCTTCTATGGGCAGAAAGGGAAGCTTAAATTCAAAAAAGCTGCTTACTGATTTCTTCCTGTAGAATTTCTTTCTTCTGGTTTTGTGTTTTAATTTCTTGCTCAAGATCTTCAATTCTGCCACTTTTCTCGGTAATGTTTTGATTAAGTTCTTTTACAAAGCGCTCATAATCAGCTATTTCCATATCCATCAATGTACTTTTGTGAGCATCCTGTATATTAAAACATTAAGCATCATGTAAAATTAAAACATGCAATTTTAATGTTATTCCTTGTTTAGAAATCATTAGCTATTTCTCTCATATCCTGAATTAACATGCTATTATTCAAATAAAAGTTAGGATTCTGAAACTATCTCAAAACCAAACAATATCAAAACATGACAAATATTTAACTAGAAGTATGACAAGCAAATAAGAAAACCACTCATCTACCTTCTTTGCCAATTCTAGCTCTTCCAAAACTTTCTGAAGATGCTTCTTTTCTTTCTGTAGTAATGTCTGAAATTCTTCCGCTTCTCTGACAGAGTTAGCATGGTCCTGCAAAAATAGTTTGTGCTCTAAGTTCAAAAAAATCAAAGTAGTTGTTTTATTTTTTGCTTTCTTAATTGTGCTGTTTACCTTTATTTTTTGTTCTTTTAGAAGCTTTTCAGCTTCAAGTTCCTTATCAACTTTCGCTTTGGCTTTCTGGATTTCTAGCAGTTGGGTTTCTAACAGTTTGACATTAGTCTGAAGAGTCTCAACACGAGTCAAGAGGTCTTCATTTGCAGAATGCCATTGATCTTGCTAAAATAAAGAAGTAATACAATTATGATGGCAAACCATTATTCCATTCTGCATATGGGAACTTTTAACAAGCTATCATTTAAATATTTGCACTGCCTGAATCAACAGCTAAATTTCCTACTAATTTTCCATCAAGAGCTGAGAAAGCTTAAGGTCAACATTGCATACATCAAAGCAAAAAGTGTGTAAAGGCCTTCCTCCCTTTGATTTTCTCTTTCTCTCTACTGTTGTTCTGTCAAAAAGGCTGCCTGCCCAGGAAGGATGAAAAATATTACATAAATTGTTGGCAGAACAGAAAATTCTCTTTAAAAAAGAAAAATGAGATCAGTCAAGAGCAGCACTTCAATAAGCTTTCCACAGACATTTGATTACTAACTAGTGACAATAGAGACCTGGACTAAAAAATCAGAAGTCTATTGTCAAAGGTTGTTCTTACATTGGAGCCTTAAGCAGCAGTCTGTTTTCACAATTTCTCTCTCCATTTCTTCCACTTTAGTTTTATCTTCTGCTCTGCAAACGCTAATAGCAAATGTATTTATTATATATGTTACTAAAAAAATACCTGCTGAACTGAATTCTCCAACTGTTTGGTCAGGTCATCAATCTGACGTTCAAAATTACGAGCCCGAGTCTTTTGAAAATCCAGTTGTTCTGCTTGCTTGTCATACTCTAATAAAAGATTCTTGGAAAGCACATGTAATTTAAAACATTGTTGGAACAGATATAGGTTCATAGTGCATTACACATGTACAAGGGAGATGTATCTTTTTCTTTACCCCATCACCATGTTAGACAAATTGACTTTTTACACCAAAGGAAATAACTCTGTATTTTATTTTCTGTAATTTTGTGTGAAAATTATATTGCTGGAACACTAGCATGCTTCATAGAAAAACACCAGCTTCAGCATCATATTTATTTCTAAAAATGTCTCCGATTGTATACCTTCCTCTTTGGCATTGCTCAAAATGGAAGAATGAGTGATTGTTGCTTAATGACTTCTGGGTCCAGTAAAAAGTGGGAAGAGATAGCATTTGGGGAGACATCTATGCTTTTTCCCTGATAAATGGATGTCTGGTATGTGATTGTATCACACCAGGACAGCTTTTTGGCGAGGATGCTTTTAATATGTTCTCAAAATTCTACTTGCACATACTGGATCACAACAGCTGCCTGTTCCTGAAATACACCTGGTAAAGAGGAAGACATTTTACCTTATAGCTCTCAGCTCCGTGAATGATGTCTGCCATTGAAGATGAGAGTTGCTCTTTTTCTGATTTTATTAATTCTAGCTCTTCTCTTAGGGACTGTACCTACAGGCAGAAAAAAAAAAAGTTAATCATAGTGGCAAAGATAATTTTTGCTGAATGGAAGGATATATTTTTCATTGATCCACTTTTTCTTTCAAAAATCCCATAGCACTTCTGCAGCCTTTCAAAGATTTTCCAATTCTACAGGAGCATTTTTATAATTTAGGGAGAACCCAAGATACAAAAATTTTCTATTCAGTGAATGTATTTGGCCCATTAAATTCTGACTGTCATTCAAAGTTTTAAAATTATAATCAGTACACTTGCTAACAAGCCTCCAAAGTAATGCATCTAGCTTTTTCAATATGAAAATCTTCAAGCGGAAAATCTATAACAAAGTTTGTGTATATATTTATTTATTATTTATATGTATGTATGTATGTATGTGCGTACACACACACACGTTTCCCAGAAAATAAGACCCCAACTTATATTTTTGGCGGCTCCAAAATAAGCACTGAGGCTTATTTTCAGGGAAACATGATTTCAGGGTGATCAGCCTAACTGATTCCCTGTCTAAGCAGCAGGCAGAGGCAGAGGGGAGGAGGCAGGCGATCCGAGCATGCCACGGGCTGCAGGAAAGCTGAGAGATGTGAACATGAGCCTCCTGCAGCCGCCCGCTGCTTCAGCCCATCAACTCTTGCCTTTCCCGTGGCCCACATGGCACATCTGGATCGCCTGCCTTCCCCTGGGCCTCTGCCAGGGGGAATCTGCTGCTGGTGCAGTTGCGAGAAGATGAGCCTTCTGTGGCCAGCTGCCGCTGCGGCCCACCAACTCTCAGCTTTCCCGCAGCCCTGTTTTATTTTATGTAGGCAATACTGTGATATGAATGAAGGCGAATATATATGTTGCAGAATAATGTTGCAGGATCCAAACTGGGTTGGTCACCAGGACCAGTGGTTCTGTCTTCCGAGCTTTTGGACTCAGAGGGTGCTAAAGATAAGTTCACTAAAGATGGGCTCCAGTATGAATCCGAAAGCTCAGAAGACAAAACTGCTGATTCCGGTGACCGGCTTAGATTGAACACAGTGATATTTTCAAGAACATGTATTGACTTGAAACAGCATCAAAGTATTTAGAATGCTTTTTATGCTCCATGTACCTTATTCTGGTCTTTGACTGTAATAAAGATTTGATTTTAATTTTAAAAATGTTTGAAATAAATAGAGCAAGTAATTGATTATTTTAGAAGTTTAAAAAGAATACTTCTAGAGTTGTCCTTAAGATACATTTACAAAGCCAGTTCCAACAGAATATAATTCCAACAAATTCTACTGAATATGCACACTACTGTTATTGTGTGCTCACTGCAAAATCAACTGAAAACTTGCCACCAAATCCACATGCATAAATGTATGTAAATTAAGAAACAAAAGAGTTTTTAGTGATCAAAGCAACTAAAGTCAGATGTTCAGATAAGCTCATTATTTACCCTTTAAAAACAATAAGATAAAAGCAGACCTTAGAAACTTTATAGTGTGCCAGGATGACATTTATTTATTTATTATTTGATTTCTATACTCGCTCATCACAACAAATGACTTTGGGCAACTCACAATTCAGAAAATATATTACAATTAAAATTATTAACATTACTTTTAACATATTGTAATTACATTACCAGTACTGTAATTACATTACCAACACTTCAACTGAATGAAAGTGCAGAGGTTCCTTTTGACAACTTACTTCTTTCCTGTTAGAATCCAGTTCTTTCCTCAATTTCACAGCAACAGCTTTAATTTTATTTATTTTTTCTTCCTTCTCTTTCAGCTGTTGTTCCAAATTTACTAAAGCAAACCAAATTAATATTTTAAAACGTGAGAGCAAAAATCTTCCTATAGTCAATAACTGTATTAAAAAAGATTCATTTCATTATTTGTATCGCCACTTAAATTGTATGCTGTATTTAGTAACCATTTCAACGAACTTCAGTTTGAAATGGTCTAAGGTTCAACAATTGCTTAGCACAGTGGTCGGCAAAGTATGGCTCACGAGCCACAAGTGGCTCTTTAGCCTCTTGAGTTTGAACTTCATGGCATGGCACATGCGCAGAAGTTGCTTTTCACCATAGCAATTGCTACCAGTAAAAAAGAAGGAAATTTGGCCCGACGCCGGCACTCTGCACATGCCCACAGGGGAGGCGCCTGGGGGGGGCTGGAGGAGCTCCGGG
>JANHFM010010307.1:72187-92861 GCA_032468115.1 Grayia smithii | reverse complement strand
AGGCATTTTTTTTTTCATTCTAAATGTTATATTTAGACTTCCATTCCCTTAAAACCATTTAGAAAAGATGACCTTAACACCAACTTCTTTATCTTTATTTACTAAATTAGCTGTACTAAAATATTTTAGGGAAGCTTTCAATATATACATCTTAAAAAAGGAACTGGGAGTTTGTACTTTTATTTCTCATATTCTCCTTTCAGTACAATATTACAACTGAATGAATTCTATGGAACCAATTTATGCAAAATGTGACACCATTGATGGATATGCCAAAAACTAATTATTTTGTTTACTTGGTTCTAATTTTGTTTTATTGCTTTATTTCTTTTAATATATCTCTATGTCCCATTGGTAAGTGAAAATTATAAAATCTTATGCAGTTTTTGTTTATAGTCTTTTTAAAACAATGATTACACACTTAGAATAGGTTCAGATAATAAATAGTGAAAAATTTATACATCAAATTTATTAAGGCAGTGCTGACTCTGTTTAGCTTGTTAATTATTTTTATTCTAATTTATGAGGTAGTTGTATCTCTATAATCAAAAAGATTGCAAAATTGTATTTCCAAAATGCAGTTGAATCTTTAATACAGTATTAAGGTCAATATGACTCTAATGTTCTTCCAGTCCCTTCATATCAGAAAGTATTATATTAATACAAGCTACAATCCAATATGTCAGTTACGTACTTACCCAGGTGCAAGTCCATAAAATTCAGTGGGGCTTACTTTCTAATACTGTTCAGAAGTATATGCTTGCTTGTAAATAATTATTTTCAAATGATATAATGTAAGGCCTAGACAGCTTATTGACACTATAACATATAGGTTTATCAGTATTATGGGAAATTGCAGTTATGTAGTAGGCTTATCAGTAAGTTATCAGAGGATGTTAAAAAATTACAAATTGAACTCTCAAACTTCTTGAGGCCTATGACTAAGATTGTACAGTATGGCAATGAATATGTAATGTGATGATCATTTTTATTTTCACCTTTTCTCCATAAAGACACATATGAAAGCTTATTTATTATATTAGCCTCATGATAGATCTTTGAAACAGAGTGCTCACAGCACCTGGTAAACTAAAATTTGGATGTCTTTTTTCAGCAACATGCAATTTAGAGTGGAAAAAGTGGCAGATGTAGCTTCTTCTGACATGGGTTCAAATCCACTTTTAGCCATAAAATATATTGAGCTAGCAGCTTTAACCAGCTCGCTGGCTTAATTGCCACACCCAATTCAGTGTCCTCTTATAAGAATAAAAATGGCTGAACCTACCTACTAATCACTTTCAAGCAAGCCCTTTATTTATGTTTTAAATAAAAAAACAAAACAGAAGAACAGAGTGTCACTGAATTACAGAATGAAACAGAAAAGCCATATAGTGGAAGAAAAAGCAGTTGAAACTCTGTTCTTTTTAATCTGGTTTCTAAATTAGACTTAACAACCTATGCTTCATTGGGTCATTGTTTCAGACAGATTTTCTTACCAGATTCCTTAATGCCTTCCAAAATAACAGAGCTTCTAATGTACTTCCTTCACTGGAAAAGTTAGGATACATTCAGAGATGTATCTGCCTTGTTGAACTATATAGAACAATCGAACATTAGCACAGGAAATGTTTTGTGCTGTTTAGTATTGTGTCATAAACAGTCCCAAAGGTGCTTTTTGAAAAAGCAGCTGGACTTTGTTTTTCTTGAAGATGTTTTGCTTCTCATCCAAGAAGCTTCATTCTCTTGGATGAGAAGTGAAGTGTTTTCAGGAAAAACAGAATCCAGTTGCTTCTTGAAAAAGCACCTTTGGGACAACCATGACATGGATGCCTGAGACTCTCCATAGACACATGTCATAAATTGTTTAGATCATGTTGAACTGTAAAAAAAAGAGTGAAACATCAAAACAGGAAATGCTTTATCACATTTTGTATGTCACTAACTGCTTTATGATAATGTTTCTGTCATAAAGTGTTTTATAAAATTTGTCAATTTTTAATTCCGTGGGAGTCATACATCCCAGACTGTGGACATACTCTGCATGTTAGCCAAGATATCTTGAGCCAAAATAGTTTGTCCTACGGTGTACCATTGTTCTCAGTTAAAAATTATAGGCATCACACTTTTTTCCATAGCCAAGACAAATTTTGGCTCTCAACCATCAGTTGAGAGAGAGACATTTTATTTCGATCAGCAGGAACAGAGTGGAAACATGACTTTGTTGCTTGCATATAGATTTCAATGTGGTAAAAAAACTGGGAGGGGGTATTAAATGTGATAAACAAGCTAGCTGTTACACTTCTCTGGTTCCTTCTGATGCCACGTTCTTCCGCATTTCCTCTGGAAGACAAATGAATTACACTGGTTTCCCGGGCTCTGCATGTGCTGCTGGAGACACTCCAACATTAAGATATGATATTATAGTCAGCAAGGATAGCAAGATAATAAAATCTCATTAGGCTCCTACAGCTTTCCAAAACACTTTCTTGAAAGATATCAGTTTGTGCAATGATTCACTTTCTTCTCAGCACATGACCTCAGGGATGGTTCTTGTAAAATGCATAATATATAGAAATGGAAGAAGTAGCATGAGCATTTCTCATTAGTAAGAAGAGATTTGGTTTTTGAAATCCAGTGGTGGGTTTCAATTTTTTTTTACTACTGGTTCTGTGGGTGTGGCTTGGTGGACATGGCATGGCTTGGTGGGTGTGGCTTGGTGTGGCAGGGGAATGATACTGTAAAATCTCCATTCTCACCCCACTCCAAGGGAAAGATACTGTAAAATCTCCATTCCCTCTCCGATCCAGGGGAAGGTTACTATCAGACTACTGCTAAGTGGACTTCCCAGTTGTCCCGTGTGTCTATAGGCATCTTTTCTACTGTATGACAAAAGCTATATCATAACATATAATGTAGCCAAAGTTTGTATGCCAGCATGCCAATTCAGGAAGACATCAGTTCTTATTCTATACCCTCAACAGATCCTTAACAAGTCCTCTGGCCAGACCTTGACTTATGACCACAATTGAGCTCAACATTTCTGTTGCTTAAGTGACACATTTGTTAAGTGAGTTTTGCCTCATTTTATGACCTGTCTTCCCACAGTTGTTAAGTGAATTATTGCACTGGTAAGTTAGTAACACAGTTGTTAAGTGAATCTGGCTTGATTTTGCTTGTCAGAAAGTTGGAAAAGTTGATCACATAACCCCAAGATACTGCAACCATCATAAATAAGAATCAGTTGCCAAGCATCTGAATCATGTGACCAAGTGAAAATCAGTCATAAGTCACTTTTTTCAGTGCTGTTGTAACACTCACTAAATGAACTTTTGTAAGTCAAGGACTAACTGTATTCTTGCAACTGATGGTTCATGGTGTTGAGGCTACTTTCACTATTGTGAGTATTTACTCAATTGTTTTATAACTTCTGAGATTTTGAAAGTGATATAAAAAGTCAGAGGTTTTCTCCTCCACAGACTAATAGCTACAATAGAATATAAAAATTAATTCAGAATTAAACTGAAACTTTATTCCATTGCTTTTCCTTATTGAAAGATGTAAAGATAAATGTTTTGGCAAAACCCTTCTGGATTAAAGGACCAATGTCAGAAGATGACAGAACTTTTTAAAATCTAGGAAAGAAATATATCAAAATTTCAAGTTCTTTATATATGGCTTAGATGCTGGTATATGATCATAATAAAGATTATATATAGCCTGACAATTTTAAATATTTAATTCATTAAAAATAATGCCATACTTGCTACCTTTATCTCCATAGGATGTGTGTAAATATGTACATGCATGCATTATGAAAGTAACAGTGATCTCCTATGAACCTATTCTGAATGGGTCAAGATTGATGACAATTTTTGTTTGTGTTCCGGACCATTGTTTACTGCTGTATATGTCCTTGGTCTGAAAATATAATGTAAGCTTCACAGCAACATTCCCAGTATTATGATTAATGTGTTTTCCAAGAGACTTAAGCAGAGAGCAAAATAGTAGTATAACAAGTCAGTAACCAAAATGGTTTATCTTGTAATAAAATATATTAATGAGATTCCAGCTCAGAACAAAACGTCAGGGCTCTGTAAGGTTGATTTACACAATGAAGTTTAAAAAGACCAATGTTTCCCCTTCATGAAAAGTAAGGAATAATTTGTTAAACGCTACACTAGTTCAGATAAATTCATCCCATGATTATTCAGAAAATTAATACAAAACTAAGTGATCGAATTCCTGAAATGACTTTAGCTGGAAATCCACAATTCCAGACACGTACTGAATCAGTACAGAGAGGAGTCTGAACCAGTGGTGGGATTAAAAATTTTTTAGTACCAGTTCTGTGGGCGTGGCTGGAGGGCATGGCAGGGGAAGGATACTGTAAAATCTCCATTCCCACCCCATTCCAGAAGAAGATTACTTCAAAATCCCAATTTCCTCCTGATGAGCTGGGACTCGAGGCAGAGAATAGATTGGGGCGGGGCCAGTCAGAGGTGGTATTTACCAGTTCTCCGAATGACTTAAATTTTCCGCTATCAGTTCTCCAGAACTGGTCAGAACTTCCTGAATACCACCTCTGGTCTGAACATCTGTGTGAGCTGGTCCTCCCAGCAATAATATTGCTTATCATATACCATATACTTACCAGAAATTAAAGCAATATTGTAGGACAACTAGAATAGTATCATCACAGAAACCTCAACAATCATATAAGCTTGGCCAGTAAACAGGTAAACAAGTTTTTAACCAAAAGCTTGTAGAGTTTGGCAGCAACAGCAAGTGAATGTGGGAATAATTCTACAGTTTTGGCCTCTGTATTGAGAACATCCTATTGTGAATTAGCTGTATGGTTAAGAGATTATCCTTGTTAGAATGTAACTACTTGGAGACATTTTCTGTACCTATATCTGAATGGGACACTTTTTTCCTGAATCAATGTCCAGATTTATTTAATTTTTTTGTTTTGTTTTGTTTCGTTTTATTGTTTTTCGCCCATCTCATCACTCTGAGTGGCTTCTGAAGTAGGCAACCATAATAAAATATAAATAAATGAACCATATCTACTTGAAAAACCTGATGGGAGTACCCAACAATGGTGGTGTAAAGCAGGTCTAGTATATTCTTTTTATCCATTCAAAATTTATGTCTGTAATAGTAGATATATAACAGCTTACTCACAGATAACAAATCACTACTTGATTAATATGCAGCAATGAGCAAAACTTGCAGCAATATTAGTAACTTTATTAGTTGCTACATCATTTCTCACCATGATCTTATTTTGTAGCAGCCTTGCAGCAATTTACACTTGTTTATGAACTTTATCTTTATTAAGGTTATGCAAGGTTTTGGGTTTGAGTCAAAATGTGTTTCATACGTGCCTGAAAATGCAAATAGAGCATCTTTAAACTCTTTAAAGTTGTTAGACTTCACACAAGGGGGCAGCAGTAAATTTCAGCTCATTTAACCCCTTATTTATATTAGGCTTGATGTCAGATGATATGGTACTCTGATATGACTTGATTAAATTAATATTGCAGACAAGAATAAAATCTTGTACATCTGATTTGCCCATGGTTCTGCAAGGAAGTTAAGTTTAAATTGTAAGCCCTTTCTACCCATCTTTTCAAGTTAATAGGTCATTTACTGGTCCTTGCTGATCTTGACAGGCAGCTCATAAATACTGGAAACTGCTGGTGCTACCTTACAACTCTCAACCATCAAAAAAGCCGCCACATATTTTCCCAAGACCACTTGGGGAAGTCCGTCATTCCAGAAAAAATGTAGGGTAGCTACTGTAAGGACTTGCAAATGGATGCTATGTTTGGCGTCAGATGTGCTCTAAAGCACCGTTTCTGAAATGCTGCACAATTTTTTTTCATAGCTGCTTTGTACAAAAACTATAAGTATACAGTTCATCAAAATAAAATGTATTGATTGATTTACAGTATTACTCTGATTTCTCTGTTGCTCCAATTACAGAGAAGTTTACAATCCTAATATAATATGGTTTAAAAGAACAAACAAAGATCAAGGAACACCAACACATAAATATTCACAGAACATACTATCCAGATGTGCTCACCATCATCTACCCCATCCAAAAGGTCCTATGACAGATCCAAAAGTTCAAGGTTCTTCAGAAACATAATAGAAATAGAACAATTATATTAGCAAAGAAGTTAATTCAGAGTAAGGTATATATTGTCAAGAAACCTCAATAGTGGGTATTTGGTGATCTAGTGACCATTAGCTTACTGATGATACCTCTTCTTCTGACAAATAACCTCACTTGGTGGCTTTGCATGGATGCTAAACAGCAAAGGGAAAGGACTGAGCCAGTGGCACCCTAGTGGAGGGACCAAGAATTTTCTGATCAACTTGGAAGTTGCAGCTCAGGAAGTGTTTGATGGATATTTCAGCGATTGATTCTTTTCAAATCTCTCAATCTTGGAACTTACTATAAAGTAACATTTAAGAGCATTAATCCATAGAATTGTTTTCTAATAAGAACGACATGACTAGATAGCTTTGTTAGCATTTTTCAACAATTCTTTCATATGCATGGAACACTTAAACCTGTCAGAAGCTTTGAAATACTGACAGAACATCCTGAGCAAAGCACGGTACTTTTGACAGACCTGTTTGGTTTTCTACTCCTGCAGCTTTGCTTCACTGATCAAGGAATGCAGCTATGTTTGTCTGCGTTCACTTTTTACTTCACAGGGGTTGCAACCCTGAAAACTGAGTGACAAAGGACTGTCAATCAACATGAGACAACACTTGGCTTAAGATCTAAATTTAAAAAAAAGTTAGATACATGACAATCACAATTTAACCTGTGAAATAAAAATACTTTTGAAGTTTTGACAGCTTGTGGCTTAGATTCACCATTTCTGACAATGCTGTTAGGCAGTTAAGCTCCCCTCCCTCCCAACTAGCAGGTTGCTAGATAGATGTGTAAGCAAATAATGTATTATTGCTTTGGGGATTTTAGTTCCTTTCTACCAATTTCAGAAAGTGATCTAGAACAGCAGCTCCTAATATTTTGGGCACCAAGGACCTGTTCTGTGGAGAGAGGTTTTTCCACGGCCTGGAGGGGGCATGTTTTTTATTTACTGCCTGTATCCTGCAAATGGGGCTTCACTTGTTTGTGCGGCCTGGTTGCTGGCATGCCGCAGCCCGGTGTCAGTCCATGGACCAGGGGTTGGGGACCCCTGATCTAGGATTTTTTTCTGGTGAGACCGGTCAATCAAGGAAATCTGGTCTACCCAACTATGAGATGGGGCATACTGCTTCCGCTTTCGCCTTTCAGCCCCAATCCAAGATCCTTCGCAGGCAGTCACTGTCATGACAAATTATTTTTGTGTTGAATTTATATTTCACCCTTTATTTCTTTGTCAGTAAAAATATAAATTCAACCCTGATCTAGTAGTTTAGTGGAGAATTTCACAAATATAATGTATTTCTTGGGCCTATTTGCCACCGTAGATCATGACCAAAGAGTGGAGTGGGACAATCAGCATTTTTTTTTCTGTGAGCTGCTCTCCCCTGGAACAATCTGACTCCCACTCTGCTGCCTTTTAGAATCTTGCAAAAACTTGCCTTTTCCAGAAGGCTTCTGAGGTTTGATTAGAAGAGCAATTATCACCAGAATGCTTTGATTCCTCTTTGTTCCATTACTACTAATTGTTGTATTGTATACAACAATTGTTGTATTGTTGTTATAGAAATTATAATGAGATGTGGTGTTGACCACCATCTTGATTGGCTCCCAAAAAAGACTGGACCAATTCATGGACATCATGGCTTGATGACAGCATGACTGTCTCTGGAGACCATCTGCCGGGAGATGATGGGCTTTCTGGTGCAGGTGATTGGCCACTCTGAGCACAGTTTCTGATCCAGCAGGGCATGCTTATGTTCTTACACTTTTATATTTGCAAACTGTCTTTATCCATCTAAACTAACATAAATTTCATAACTCAAAGGACTGAACAAACAAATAAATATTCTAACAGCAAAACAAAGGAGCAAGAAATCCCAATTGTAGACGTATAAAGCAAAAGCTGCTTTCAGATAGGATGTAGTACTGATCTGAAGCTATGTTCTGCTCACAGGCTGTCAATGCTCTATGTAATAAATCCTGAGCTTTCTCCTTTGTCTTGTTGCCAAAAACATCAGCAGAGGGTGTACACACTTAATGGAGGAAAAAGCCAATGACAATCAGCCTTACAAGAGGAAATGTAATTGGAGAGGTCGCTGTACATAACATAAATGAAATTCTACTTTATCTTGCTTTCTTCATTATTAAAGCATGAATATATTCCCATATCTGATAAACTCCCTTTGGGCCTGGGGGGATTACACTGAGTCTGAATCTATCTTCATTTATTTGGCGAGACACAGCTAAATTTGGATGTGCTTTAAAAATACATATGTTAAAATAATTATACGTGGTAAATAGAGTGACCTACTTATACTGGCTCTGATTCATTGAACAAAAGATGCTTCCAATTTTTTTGTGGTGGTTTATCTCATGAGTTTTTGTTTCCTGGTTCTATTGGCCATGGTTGTGACAGTTACTGCCATTTTTCTTTTCGAATATACTACCAACAATTTTAGAACGTTAGTGGCAAAATGTTTTTTGGCCTGGTTCCTCTTTATAAAACCATCCAGAACAAAAGTTATAAAATTTCCCCAGAAAATAACGTGTATAATATGTTATTAAGAAAAGAAGCAATGGGTCAAAACTAGTTAGAGCAGTGTTTCTCAACCTTGGCCGCTGGAAGATGTGTGGACTTCAACTCCCAAAATTCTGGGAGTTAGAGAGAGATCCAACTTGGAACTAAGAAGAAATTTCCCAGCAAATGAGAACAATTAGTCAGTGGGACAGCTTGCCTGATGCCTCCCAAATTTCTGGGTGCTCCATCACTGGAGGTTTTCAAGAAAAGATTGGGCAACCATTTGTCCAGATGGAATAAGTACTCCTGCCCTGGGCAGAGGGTTGGACTAGAAGACCTTCAAAGTCCCTGCCAGCCCTATGATTCTGTGAATCTATTAAACTATGTCTTAATATCTGTGATATAGGGAAACTAAAGGTAAAGTTTTCCATGTCCAGTCATGTCTAACTCTAGGGTGTGGTGCTCATCTCCATTTCTTGGCTGAAGAAGCCAGCATTGTCTGAAGACACTTCTGTGAACATGTGGCCAGAATGACTATACGCCAAAGGTGCACTGAACACTGTTACTTTTCCACTGAAGTTGTACCTATTAATCTGCTCGCATTTTCATGCCTTCAAACTGCTAAGTGGCTGGGAGCTGGGGCACAAACAAGAGCTCATCCTGTCTCAAACCCAGGCTGTCAGTTTTCCAGCTGACAAGTTCAGTATCTTTAATTGATGAGCCATCACATTCCCTATAAGGAAACTAATATGAAACAATCAAAGGCATTTCCTCCTTTTTGGTATATGTTTTCAGTTGATAGTTTATATTGTTAAATACTGTATTTTTCGCACTATAAGACACACCGGACCATAAGACACACATTAGCTTTAGAGGAGGAAAAGAAGAAAAAAAATCTGCCTCTGCCTCCCAGCATCCATTCGGCATTCACCTGGCTAGTGTCCTTGCAGCAAACAGCCAACAGCCTGGTCAGCTTCAGCACGTTATCGCAGCCCCATCACGTGGCTCATCAGGGCTCTGCTCCATTGCACCCACCACCGGTCAACTAAGCTGAGCTGCTGCCACTGCCAGGGAATGCTGGATCCTTCTCTGCCAAGCAGCTGATTGGTGGGTGGATGAGCCTCCCGGAATACTGCCGATCAGCTGTTCTAGGTGGTGGTGATTGCCTCTACCTAATGCTGCCGTTTGCCACTGTTGCCGTTTGCCACTGCTGCCCCCAATCACTGATTGCTGCTGTCATGATTGATTGCTACCTATTGCCGCTGCTTATCACTGCCACCATTAGCTGTTTGCCACTGCCGTTTGCCACCACCGCTGTTAATTAGCACTTAAAAAAAGTCAACATGGCAGCCATAAGATGTGCACATAAAAATGGGTGGGATTTCAATTACACCATTGAGATCATCATCTTGGCTTTTTTGACCATTCTCTGCAGATATATCCTTGTCCACCTGCTTGAATTATCCAGTTGCAATACAGATTGGTTGGGTTGAAATGGTTGGATTTTGGAGCAGCTCTTAGCTTCCCAGTCAGTTTGACTAGTGAGATGGACAGCATATTAAATCAATCAATCAATCAATCAATCAATCAATCAATCAATGAAATGACTTTGCCTCAAATGAAAAACATGGCTTACTAAATTTCAAAAGAAGGCATATGCCATGATGAAATGTTAATGTTAACTTTATGAAAATGCTAATAATAAAGCCTAAAATGACCCTTAATACAAATAAATAGCACCATAATATAACTGAGTGCAGGATTTCCATCTAAAGACAAAGGTATGGGCAAAAATATAGTCATATTACAAGGAAATTGGTTTGAGAGACTCATGATAGTATGAAAGAAACTATTGTGCTCAAGGTTGCCTTCCATCCTTCCGAGGTAGGTAAAATGAGGACCCAGATTGTTGGGGGTAATATGCTGACTCTGTAAACCGCTTAGAGAGGGCTGTAAAACACTGTGAAGTGGTATATAAGTCTAAGTGCTATTGCTATTTTGAAATCTAGATTCCCATGTTTGACTGTACTAGGGAACTTTTGGCTAATACATTTGGAGAACACTAAATTGTGGAAGGCTATATAAAGGAAGTTTAATAGGAGTATCCTTTGGGAATGATTAAAACAAAGTCAATATGACAGCCACAAGATGTGCACATAAAACTGGGTGGAATTTCAATTGTATCATTGAGATCATCATCTTGAATTTTTTGGCTGTTCTCTGCAGATATATCTTTGTCCATCTTCTTGAATTATCCAATTGCAATTCAGATTGGTTGGGCTGAAATGGTTGGATCCTGGAGCAGCTCTCAGCTTCCCAGTCCATTTGAATAGCGAGATGGACAGCATATTAAATCAATCAATCAATCAATCAATTAATCAACTGCTCTCCTTGTGGGACATGAGCTATGATGAAGTGGGCTGAAATGTGCATTTTTTTTTCTCTGGAGTTAAGGAAAAGTTTCTCTGAAAAAATAATGTGTGGTATGGCGAATTGACACCCTCACTGTGAAAACCATTATTTATATAATCTTACACTTTGGGGCTTTCAACTCACACTTTCTGATTTCACAGACTTCCAAATGATTCATTGTATGCCAATTTTCGGGGTGCTTCTGTCCAAGCCCCTCAGCTATTATTTGGCTGAACACAAGAAGCTGGATGGGGAGGCAGTGAGAATGTGAAGATCGGCCCTTGTACCTGTCATAGTATGTCAGCAGTTTAGCAGGTCATTCTGTGCTGTGAAATGCCAAAGATGATTTTTCTCTAAAGTTTTAAAGGTTAGAATGAAACTTGCAGTATAGAAGTTTTAAAAGTGTTGACGTTTACTAGTCTGAAATGACTGAAATACTTAAATTAACCATAATACAGATAGTCTAAAACAAAAGAGGGTTATTTATTTTAGAATTTTTAAGTAATCTGTGTCTTAATAGACATTTTTGGATTAATCTTCTTAAATCTAGATGTGTTGGGATTAGGTCCAGGATTGAGCCAGTGTGCGATGGGCAAAGGGTCAGATTTTATTGTGTATATATGTGTGTGCCTTTGAGCCAATGGTTATTTACTTATTTATTTTCAACATTTATAAAAGGTTGCCCAACTCAAACAATGTGACTATAGGCAGAAAAAAGCATAAACACGCAATAAATCAAAAAAAGAAAAAAACAAATGAAAGCATAGAACAATATTTGTTTATAACTAGACCAACCATATATAAATACAAAACCTAGGATGGTTACCATGCATATAATGAAATCACCAGAGGAGAGATTCCCACTCAACTGGTTCTAATGCCTGGGCGCAAGTATTGACTCCTGATGAATCCCTGAAGTTTTCTTGGCAAGATTTTCAGAAGCGCCCTTGCTTCTTTCTTTCTAAGGCAGAGAGAAAGTGACTGGCCCAAAGTCATGCAGCTTGTTCATTGCCTAAGCAGACTAGAACTCACCATCCCCTGGTTTCTTAACCACCATACCAAATGTCAGACAAATTCAGGGCAAGTTTAAACAATTATTTCACCAAGGGCATTCAATAAAAGCACAGTCCTTTTTGGTGTATTGTGAAAGCTAAGGCTTCCATTGCACAATTATGGCTGTCATCTTCGAACACACACCATCTCACTATCTCTCATGTCTACCTAAACCATAACTTTGCTGTTATGGGGAAAAATTGGAGGAGGAGGTTTCTTACAATATCTTGAACACCTAGAGTTAAGACAGGATACAAATCAGTGGTGGGTTGCTACTGGCTCACCCCAGATCAGGTGAACCGGTAGCGGGGGCGGCAGGAGGCTCCACCCACCCACCTGGATGCTTCTGTGCATGCGCAGAAGCGTCACGTGCAAGTGTCAGTGTGCACATGCGCATGAGTGAACTGTAACAAACTAAATTAAAACCCACTACTGGTACAAATCTGTTGGTTGAATGAATGAATGAATGAATGAATGAATGAGTGAATGAGTGAATGAATGAATGAATGAATGAATGAATGAAATCCATGTATCACACCAAACTCTGATATATCATAGCTGAGTTTTTTTCTGTACTTTTCATTCCCGCAATTCTGCCTAATTCATAAATAGAAGGGTGCTTAAATGGAGAGAGATGATACTATCATATTCATATAACAATTGGCTCCTAAATAGAAAAATAAAAATTACTTGAATAAAGGGACAGGTTGAATAGTAATTTCAGTTTGGTTTAACAAATGTCTTGTGTCAAGGTAAACAATCCATTTTTGGGTGATTTAGAGAAAAATACTACCCATCTCCTTCCTTATTCTTTGCTCTGATCTGATGCTTATTAGATTTGATCAACAGAAAGTCGCTATTTTATTCAGCCTATTACTGTATTAAGATATCAATTTTTTTGTTGTTCATATTACCATTTTCTGTACCAACTAGTATCAGGTCATTTTTAAAAAATGCAATATCTTTTTTAGAATATAAAATTCTTGGTTTGGATTGTGTTCACGTTTTGCTTCACTGGATGCTTTCAACTTCATTGGTTGCTTTGAAAGGCAATTTAGAACTTCGGTATAGAAATGCAACAAATGCCTTCAGGAAATTCAATACTATACAAAAGAAGACAGGCAGCCTTCAACAAAAGACAGGATGACGTGCACTTATAAAATGTAAGCTTTGCTGATTATTAACATGCTAACAATCATGTATTCCTAGGCAATCTTTTTCAAGTTGGATGACAGTTCTTAAATTTATGCACTTTCAGGATTACCTTAAAAATCAAGGCTCTTTTTTCATACTATATTTTCTTTGCTCCCATACAGGATTAAACTGGTTATTTCTCCAGGGACAGTCTCACTTTTTCACTTAAAGATATTGATTTGAGATAAGTGCTATTTGGTTTCTCATGAACCAGGCAGCTGACATTTTTGTTCCTGCTATTTTCCAAATGTGTTACTCCAGTGTTTCTCAACATTGGCAACTTGAAAATGAGTGGATTCAACTTTCAGAATTCCCCAGCCAGCATTTTCAGGAGCAGATTTTTTTTTTATTAGTACAAGGCAGCTTTTCTATTTTGAGTTATTTAATGCTAAATGTATATTGCCATATAAAAGAATAAAACTTTATTGCAGTTTTAGACCACAATACAAACTAAAAATGCAGTCAGTAAAACACAAATGAGTAAATAACACAGTAGTAATAAAACAGTAAAGATTCGGCCTAATTAGACTTTAAAAAACGTAACTTGGAATTCATACAATTAATTCAATTCAATCCTGTAGTATGTGAGGAGTCCAGTAGTTGTAAAATAAAAAATTACAGAACATATGTAACTTTAATGTCTCTGTCAGCTTATAGATATATTGTCTATATGAAAGGGATAGACTGGTTACTGACTCAAAGTGATTTATATGACAAATAGGTAAGGTCATGTGTGATGTTTGCTATATAACATGGTTGCTGACCCTTTGTTTAGGTTATTGAATCAAATGTTGACCTGCTTTTACTGTCATGCATGTCCTCTGTTGTTCAGATGAGTCTACCTGCTTCTGCTGCTCTCTAGGGCAATAAAGAATAAATCTTATTATGCCTTTATAAAGAGCAATCAAATTGTTTTCTGTGCTAAACATACCCAGTTTCTTCATGTTAATGGATCTCATAGCTTGGCTGGGTAAAGAGTTGCATTTTATACTGATATGTGAAATTAGTTTTGGTCCAGTTTGATTTCAAAATGTCTTTCTGTGTGCATGTTTGTATGTGTATGGTTTTAGCTTCTATATCATCCCATTCTCTTGCATATCAAGAGCTACAATGTGGATATATATTTAGTCTTCCTTCTTCCACAGGGAAAAAAAAATCATATAATAAACTTACAAAAGTATACGGTGATGATGTCTCAAAAAGGATCATAAAGCTATATGAAGAGGGTAGGATATTGATAATATTAATAATAACCTTCAGAAATATTTGGAAAGTATCTAGAAATTCCAGGCAGCCAAACTAAGGCATTATAGCCTGAAGAAGTTAGGAATGATTATGGCTTGATAGAGAACAAGAGTATAACAGAGGGTGGACTATTGCTTCAGATCTTATTATTGCTTCACTTTTCTTTCTTGTTTATAAGATAGAAATAATTTTTCATGAAGAAGTTAAGTTTCTGAATTTAGACAAAATGCAAGGGGATGATATTTAAGAGACAAGGTGTGTTTTGTTAATTATTTTTTGGCAAAAATGGAAGAAATAGCTCCACTTAATGAGATTGGTTTTATTGGAAGTAAGAATTTTCTTTGAAGTAACAAAGTTGGTTGGAGTGTGGTGATCTCTTCCTGTTAACAAAAGGTGAGATGGGTTTTGTTGAAGGTGGTAGCCAGTGCTTTCATTATCAATATACATCAATTCTTACTAATGGTTAATATTGATTTTTATTGCTCTGGTCTTTATACCATATGTACATATTTCTTTTTACCTTAATAATGTTTCAGTAAAGCTGACATTTTTCTGTAGGATACTCAAGTGTTCTCCAATGTTTCAGAACCTTCTTAAATTGCAAGTCATAGCATATTTTCAGTGTCCCCAGGCTTACAGAAAGAAATCTGCACATGTCCTCCAAAATTGCTGCATGACATTTCTTCCTATTCCTCCTTCTTCTGAAGTTAATCAGCAAATGGGATTACAGTTCTACGTTCTGACCTATGCTTAGTTCATAAAACTATTTACCAAAATGTCCTACCTGTAAATGAGTACTTTAATTTCAACCATAATAACACAAAGGCTAGCAATAGATTCAATCTCAATGTGATTCGCTCTGGTCTTGACTATAGGAAGTATGACTTCTGTAATAGAGTGGTAAATGTATGGAACACTCTACCTGATCCTGTTGTTGGTTTCGCTAATCCCAATGTATTTTGGCTTGGACTGTCTACCGTGGACCTTTCATGTTTCTTAAGAGGTCCCTAAGGGGATGTGCATAAGCACACCAGTGTGTCTACCATTCCGGTCCTATTGTTCCCCATTTATATGTAATCATTCTGTGTGTTTATGGCTGTTTTCTGCCTATTTATATCCTTTTATTTGTGCCATATTTTTATGTGTCTATACTGTTACTTGTTTCCTTGTACTTGACAAAATAAATAAATAAATAAAATAAATAAACAGTGGTCAGAAGAGCGAGGGGCAAAGCTTGTGACAGCTTCAGCTTTGTTCCTGGTGTTTCTTATCTCTCTATGTACCATTTTTGCAGCAAAAAGAAGGAATTGATGAGCTATTTTTGAATTCCTGAAAATGGAGATAGTAAACAGGTGATTCAACCATCCAAATGCCTATTGTTTCTCATATTCTTCATCTGAACAATTCAGTTTTGTAGGAAGACCAACCAAACTAATCCAGTGATCTGCAAGGCTCATTTATCTTCCTTGTTTCACCTCCTCCAGACTGCCAGTTGTGATGCAACCAGAGGCAGGCTATATATTTTCTATGAGAAAATTCAGTGAGAAGGAAAGAAACAGATGAGTAAATGGGAAACTTGGATGGAATATGTCCAGAGATGTTTAATTGTATCCATGATTCATCCAAAGTGACGTTCCTTTTGCTTTTTACTTTGTTTCCATTTGGGTTTATTTTATCTTGTACCTTTGTTTCTAATGTTTGTGATTTTTGTGTTGCTTCTTCATCTTTAAATATTTTTAACAATTTGTAAAGTTCCCAAAATTGGTGAGAGTCATGTAGCATATAAATTTAAACTACAACAACAATAATAATTTTCCTGTATTGTATTATTAACACAAAACTATTTGTTCTCATAATCAGTTCTTCCTTTTTTGGTAGAACAACCCTAACCCTTGGCTGACATACCTTGACTGGATTCACACAACATATTTAACTAATTCATTCTCTAACTATATCATAAATCCTCATTGTTTATTTGGCAACATATCATCAGACAAAGACTGGAGCAAAATCTCCAATTTGGGGCAAAACAAACTCACCAACTACTTCCTTTAGTTGTGTCTTGTACACTATCAATCCTGCACTGGAAAAATCACTGCTCAGTGACTTTTCCCTATTAAGCAGGCAGCTGTGAAGATGCTTGCACATGCTGCAGTGAACCAGAATGCGGGAGGCATGTTCTGTGACTGCTAGCCAGTGAGATTTGAAACAGAGAACCTTGCTTTTTCTGCCTCCCTATAAAATAATCACTTCTACTCACTAGGACTGACTAGGTGGGGCTCGATCCTATCTTCCCGATTATCTGAGTTTTTTAGACTGCACGAGTTGCCTGTTCTGGATTACTAGTTTATAATAAATAACAATTTTGGGTAGTCGATTAGGCAGAAGCAGAACTGGCCACTGGAATATTCTGCTTCAGAATAGGGCATTGAACTGGGTTAGGAAAGGACAACTTTGGTCCTCTAGATGTTCAATTAAATGCAAGTGGTAAACTACAACAGCTGGAATTCAACATCAAGAGAATTGTACATTGTCCCTCTTGGTCTAGTTCAGGGCTGTCAAGCTCCCAGGCTGTGGGCCGGATGCATTGTGCGCTGGCCACACCTGGTTTAGCAAAGGGGGAAAAAGTCCAGATACGTCATGTGATGCTGCCGTGACGATGTGAGTTTGACACCCTAGATATTCTTCCAAAGAGAATGGCCTCAGTTACTTCTCTTTGATCCAAACAGCAGAATGCATACATATTGGGTTAAATATGTAATAGGTTTCCAAAGTAAAAAGATTTAATTGACCCTGTTTACACTTCAACCTCCCAAATTTGATTCTCCTGCAGTGATAGCATGGAAAAGGAAAGGACATTATAGAGTGCTCTGCCTACAATGAGAAACAGAAGAAATGATATCAGGACAGATTGAAGTATGTTTGAAAACTGGAGCAGAACTTTCTGATGGGCTCAAAACCTGGGCCAGAAATCTACCATGCTTACAAACTGTCAAACAGACAAACTGTCAAGAATTACTAAGTTGTATTTAATTATAAAAATAAAGAACAAGGAATCTAGGATGTCACTTCAAGCATTGGAGGAAATTAAGAAAAGATTCCAATAAACAACAGTTCTAAAATAAATAATCACTGAATGTGGGGTTGTAATCATGGGAAGCCATCCCTGCCAGCAGTTGGCTTTAAGCTTGATTGCAATCAATGGGACTTGATTACATGATTGTATGAGTGTTGGTCTGAAATCTTACCTCTGCATTTTCCTTTTATATTGTTTTTAATAAAACATATACCTGTAAGAAAAATAACAGACTTTAAAACACGTAGCCCAATGACTGTATTACGGACAGGTAACTTTTCTACGGCACTGCAGTTATGTCTGTAAAAAATTTATTATTAAAGTTGAATTAATTCAGTTTGATTGAGAACCAACTGCTTAATTTAAGATGCTTTTAGATTAAAGATTTCATTAAAAAACCCTCTATAAACTAGAAGTTTCCATAAACAAAGAGATCTTGTGTGTGGGAGGGAAATCAACATTTTGCTATTCTAGAATTTGCTATGGTTATTTCTCATGACAGAATCAATTATTGTTGTGAATTTCATCCAAATCTTCCTCAAAGCAAACCAAAAGTTATAGGTATTTTAAACAGACTTTAAAGGGTGCTACTGGAAAATCATTGCATTCTTTCTATGAAATTCCTCAACACTTTAGACCAGTGTTTCTCAAGTTTGTCAACTTTAAAATGAGTGGACCTCATCTCCCAGAATTCCCCAGGCAGATATGACTGCCTGGTATGTTTAAATTAACATACAAACTAAAAAATTATCTTAGTTGATAGTGCAAAATGTAAAGGCAGTCACTTTCATATTAATTAGATTGTGGGAAAAATACAAGGTAAAGTATTTTCCATCCTTTCCCTTTTCTGTTCAAGCAAAATCAGATTTAAAAGAGAAATCATGCTTGTACAAGTATGTTCTCTGTGTAGCATCAGCACTAATAAAAGAGTAGGTTAAAGTGTTTGGTCTTTGTGAAGTTTTAAAAATAGCTACTAAGAAGCCCATGTTACTAATGGCAGTGAAAGGGATAAACGTTCTGGGATTGACAGAACAGAATACTTCTCAATATTGTTAAATCAACATATAATTCAAGATTTACATGCTGAGCAAAGTTTCCAATAATTCTCTTGTTATCTATAACAACTCTTCCAGCTCTGCAGACTGGAGGTGACAACAGGGGAGTGGGGGATGGTTTTGCAAGGACAACCTAACCCTGCGCATGTGCAAATGGAGTGTTGTGCGCTCACCTGCTGCTTGTACAGCCCAGTTCTCAACAGGCCACGGACCCGTAGCTGTCTACAGACTGGGACTTGGGGACTCCTGATCTACAGCTAGAATTTTCCCACAGTTATTCATAGTGGTATATTGGAAGGAAACAAAGGAGCTGGAATTTACCTCCACACAGATAGAGTTTCTTCTCCAAACTTGTATTGTTTATTGTTTATATATAACAGTGCTCTTCAAATAAACAGTTGGTACTCATTACTATTGTACAGCAGCCTTACTTCACAGTTAATAGCTTCGTCTCCTCCCTCCCTCTCTTATTCACACAGATTTTATTTATCACTGTTTTATTGTGCTAACTCTTTTATTAGCTGTTTCATATTGGGGGCTGCTCTTACCCTATAGGAAAGAAAGGAAAAAGAAAAAAAAACTATCTCTTTTCTTAGCCTCTTGGAAATCCGGCATCTTAGTCATAATTTTCTATATTGACTTTTGACCTGACCTTTCCAAATCTGCTTAGTCCTTTTCACCAGATTCATGAAATCTGTCTGCAGATCTCCCTTTTGGACCCTGCTGGCTCCTCCTGGGTCATCAGCTCTATGTTCCTTCTTCTACCAGGGATCTTTTCTCCAACTCTGCCTTGCTTTCAGCTTGCATTCTCCAAGTCTTATTCCTTGATTCACACAACCCCTCTAATCCTCTCAGCAGAACCGAATCCCAACCCTCTCTCCATTGCCTAACAACTTTTCTCTTCAAATATTTTCACCCAAAAAGAGACCATCTACATTAATTTGAGAAACTCTTTCATGGAGTCAGACAAAAACCCTAACATAGGGAGCAAATTATAACTCAGTTTCAACTGGAGTAGCTCATCCTACTATATAATGCAATTAATAAAACCAAGATACCTTTGATTCAAATGTAGTTCCTAGTACTAAAAAGATACCTCCTCTTCTTTTCTTGGTAACAATATGGAACATGTCAGTCTAAACTGCAATCATGGATTATCCTGGTAGCTTCTCATCTACCATATTTTTTAGAGTATAAGACACACATCCCCGTCCCCTGTCCCCCAAAAATAGGTGGAAATGTCTGTGCATCTTATATACTGAATGTTGCCAAAGCCCCGTCCACCCACTGGCGCCAATACCCACCACCTGGAACCAGCTAAAAATGCAACACATGGAGGCCAAAAATGGGGTGTAGCTGAAAATGCAATGCATGGAGGCCAAAGATGCAACAGTAGAGGCCAAAAACATGACGTGCAGACACCAAAAACGTGATGCGTGGAGGTGGCAATGGGCTGTGGTGATCTCCGCAGCCTGGAACAGCTGACTGGTGGAATTCCAGGAGGCTGATCCAACTGCCAATCAACTGCTCATGCTGAAGTTGACCAAGCTCTTTGTTGTTTGCTGCAAGGATGCTAGCCAGATGAATACCAATGGATGCTGGTAGGCAGAGGCAGAATTTTTTTCTCCTCCCCAAAAACTAATGTAACTCTTATACTCCGGAGCATATTATCTAACCATGCCAGGCCCTGCTTAGCTTTTCAAGCTCAGCTGCTGTTACGTTGGTGCTGCAATTTCTGAGGGCATACCTGTTTTGATACTTGATCTGATCCACAACATTGTCAGTTTCCTACATCTCCCATGGACATCTTGATTCTCAGAAGAGTCTGGCCTGGTTAGTACTGCTAGGCAACACCAGGGCTTTGCTCTAGTGCAGTGTTTCTCAACCTTGGCCACTGGAAGATGTGTGGACTTCAACAGAGCTGGCTGGGGAATTCTGGGAGTTGAAGT
>JANHFM010010307.1:45021-61514 GCA_032468115.1 Grayia smithii | reverse complement strand
TCAGAGGTGGTATTTACCAGTTCTCCGAACTACTCAAAATTTCCACTACTGGTTCTCCAGAACTGGTCAGAACCTGCTGAAACCCACCCCTGGTATGTGTGTGTAAAACACATCTAGTTGGCAGCTGTCAAAGTCCCACCCCCTTTTTAATATGCATCACACAAACAAAGATCAGGGATGTGATCGTACAATATGGCTGCCTTCTTGATTTTTTACCTCTACCTCCACCCTGCAACAACCCTGACCCTCAGTGTCACAAACTGATTGTTGTTTTTCAAATTTTAATCATATTTCTGTCTTTTCCCCCCTAAAGCTAACAGTTATTCTCCAATGAGCTATAATTATTCTTTTAAAAACATATTTAAGCATATTTTCTCCTTAACTGAAATCTATGAGGGACAAAACCACCTGTGGCTATTAGTGTAAAATGCTATTTCCAAAATCAGAAGAAACATGTCTCCGAATACAAGTTCTAAGGCAACAGCTCCCCTCCCATCGTGAACAGTGGGGGTTCTAGATCCTGAGATGCCAGAAGCCACAGCCACTCGGTCTTGGAGTTGAGTTTGAGTTTGAGTCTGTTTCTACTCATCCAAATCCGTACCGCCTCCAGGCATTGGGACATCACGGAAAGGGCATTCCTGGGGTGGCCTGGGGTGGAGATATACAGCTGGGTATCATCAGCGTGCTGATGATACCTCACCCCAAAACTATGAATGATCTCACCCAGCGGTTTCATGTAGATGTTGAACAGCAGGGGGGAGAGAACTGACCCCTGAGGCCCCATAAGACAGGAGCCTCGGGGACGATCTCTGTCCCCCTGCCCACACAAACTGAACGACCTGAGAGGTAGGAGGAGAACCACTGAAGAACTTTAAGCCTTATGGGAGAGGCCAATCATCTCCTGCCTCACTCTCAAGTCGTCCCTTTTGTTTTAGCTGCTATTGCCTTCTGGCAGCTCTGCGCATGAATGCACTCCTGGCTCCTCCTGTTCCTCTGCCTCTCTGATGTCCAACTCATGTCTGGAGTCCGCACATAACTCCAAGATGGCCTTGGTCCCATCTCTGCCTCTGACGCAGAGCCCTCGTCTGAGCCTTCCCCAGACTCCAGGACTGGCACATGTTCCTCCCCAGCCTCCTCACTGTCCAACTCTGCTGCCAGCTCTGCAGGCTGCTGGTCGACCACAACAGAAATTCTGGGAGTTGAAGTTTTAAAGCTGTGGAAGCTGAGAAACTGTCCTATTCATTAGACCAGATTTGGCAATCTGTAACATTCCAGAAGTTCTTATACTGGAGGTCACACAATTTCTTGCCATTGGGATTGCTTGTAGGGATATTGCAAGTTGTAGTTCTGCAACATCTGGAATACTACCACCTGCCTGTCCCTTTATTAGATCTCATAAATATGTTGAAAGGAAGGAATCCATGCCCTAGTGTTTTGCTAATTCATACCAGATAGGTGAGCATGCTAATAAACACAACAAAAAAATATTAATAAATTTATAAACTGCTGCTGTGCAGGCTGCATTAGTTAACAGTTTGCTCCCAGATCTAATTGCAGAAATAGTCCTGTGAATGTTCGGCTTTTTTAGATTCTACATTTCCTGGAGAATATCAGTAACCCAGAACATGTCAGTTTAATTCTGATATCATCTATCACCAGATACCATTATATCTGTATATACTTTTTGTGACAATGTTTTATGCTGCCTATGACCACAGCAAGTTACCAGACAGCTTGAAAAGATACAGTACATGCATATATACGTATGTATACCAAAACAAAACAAAAAGTAAAATGACATGGCAGAAAAGAGTAATGATTGTAGAAGTCATTAGTAACTATAACTTTCATGAACAAGTTTTTTTATTTAAGCACTTACTCATAACCATGATTGTTCACTTTGTCAGAGACACAAACAAATGGTGGCAAACATCTGTAGTTCAGATGTAGGATAAGGGTGGAGGATTGTTCTCCAAGCTTGTAGATTGGTTTCCGAATGTTTCGTTACCAGGCTAGGTATTCGTAACATCTTCAGCAGAATCTAGGGGATGTCAGTGTCAGTGTTCCTCTTCTTATAAGGGCTTTTTGTGGTCAGTAGATCTTGTGATGGGGAGGTGATGTCAGGTGAGGGTCAATTAAAAACCAGAATCCACAAACACCAGCTGACAGTCAATTTCCATGATCCCAAATCCCTAATCAATACCCGTATTGATATCAAACAGCACCAATTTGATTGGAACACTACAAGAATCATTGGCAATCATTACGAAGATGGGATAAATTGCATTTATCACTATTGGGTGGAATTTCTGTAATTAAGATGAATATTTTACCGAAGATGCTTTTTCTATTTCAGGTGTTACCAATACTTACAACTGATAATCCATTTAAGCAATGGTAGAAGGATATTTCTAAGTTCATATGCAAGGGAAAAAAACCAAGAATTAGATATAAGCTACTGCAAGATGCTAAGGAAAGAATGGGTTTGGGCCTACCAGATGTGAAATTGTATTTTGATGCATGCTGATTGACCTGGGTAAAAGAATGGGTGAGCCTCCAGAATAAGAGGTTATTTGAACTAGAGGTACATGAATTAAGATTTGGATGGCACTGCTACTTATGGTATGATAAAAGTAAAGTTAATGTTGATTTTAATAACCAATTTGTTAGACGTGCCATACTAAGAGTTTGGAATAAATATAAAACAAGGCTCTTTACAAAGCTGCCCCTTTGGATGTCACCACAGGAAGCCTTTTTTAGAAAAGAAATGGTGGCAAGTTGACATGTGGGAAAAATTTATCTTTCAACTCTGGTGACCCAGTATTAAAGCCGAGAGAAGAACTTGAATCAGAAGGTTATTTCAGAAGCTTTTCAGAAGCTCAAAAGCCATGAACCATGACTTACAAATGACAATGACGTGATGTGAGTTACACTAACACAAATAATGCCAGTGGTCACAGATCACCAAATATAGGAATTGAAATAATAATGATGTCAGTACTACTATCTTAAAAGCTATCTACTACCGTCAGAACATTACATTACTTTTCATCATATTAAATGTTGTACAGGTTAGGATGAACTCTCTGATGAACTTCAGAGTTAAAGCATTGTGTTTCCATAAATCAGTTTTGTAAAGTGTAAGGGCTATCCAAAGATACAAATATTATTATTTGAAGAAAAGAAATCCTTATCTCCAATTAGGAACTGTAGTTTTGATTAGATTAAAACATGATTTATTTGAATGTGGGTGAAATAGACATCGTTCATATGAAATATGAACTATTTCTGTTCAAGCCTTGAATCAATTCATTACAAACCAATCTAGATGCATAAATACCCAAAATATTTATTTTCCCAACATTTGATGACTGAACAGTTAAATTTAGGAGGTAAAAATCAGGGTTTTGACATCAAGTTTATCTGTGTTATTTCCCTAAATTATCTGCTTTCTTTTATGATCTGCTTTTCTTTCTAGACATATTTATGTATTTGGGATAATTTTCTTACTGGGTTTCTTTTTCTGATTGTCTCCAGCACAAACTGATCTTCAGGTAAGAGCTGTGTTGAATTCATGTGATTTAATCTCATGAAAATATGGATTTTAATTGCTATGCAAAGGCTTTTAAAAACTTTTTTCCTTCTATCCATTTCTGCTGTGCTCGATTGGCTTTATAAGCCTCTGAGGAAGCTCATAAGCATTTACTCCACCCTGCTCTGCCTTTCTCTCACTGCTAGTTTTATGATGATGAAGAGACCATAAATGTATTGAGTCTTTCCTCCCAACCTCAGCACAATCTTTTTTATAGTCCAAAGGGAGTCTTCATCTCATTAGAAATAGGTGGTTTAACTTTCACCCTTTCAGCCTGATCCAATTGCAGCAGGAGTTGGAAGAACTATTAAGAACACTATCTTTATGCATTAGCTTGAAAGACTGAAGACTTCTGTACTTAGTGATGCTCAATAAAAGAAAATAACTTAACCAAGTAACTCCTCATGCTAGCATTAACTTTATTGGATTGATGGTTCTAATATGGATGTAGGTGCTTCAGATTCAGATACACACATGGGTTTCATGCATGTATTTTA
Organism: Grayia smithii; assembly: GCA_032468115.1. NCBI lineage: Eukaryota > Metazoa > Chordata > Lepidosauria > Squamata > Grayiidae > Grayia > Grayia smithii. The sequence continues at coordinate 57,425 of JANHFM010010307.1, read as the reverse complement.
GTACACATGGGAACCCATATAGCATAGTTGACAACTCCTCACACCATCTCAATCTTTTCATGAGATCAAAGTCTCAGCAAAAGATGATTGTAGGCATGTTGACAGGAGTAACAGCTGCCCCACCCCTCTGCTCCAAAGTATCTTTTCCCTCTGAATGTGAAGCACTGCAGAATCCTGTGTTCTAATATACCGGTAGGTATTTGAGTTTTTTATTTATTCAAGAAGATTGGTTTTTTTCATGCATTTAGAATATTCTTTCAGGTTCAGGTGGAAGCCTAAAGAGAGTTGAGCTGCTTTAATACCTAGCAGAAGGGTCCATGCTTGTGCTTGCAGAACGTCTAAAACGCTTCTTGTAATCATTTTTGAAACCTGCCGAGTCTTAATAGTCATTTAGAGGAAAACATATAAACCATTAAACAATATTGCTAAGAATAGTGTCTGATTGTGTGCATCTTAAACAACAAAATATAGAAGTGTATATCTTAAAATTACCTATGCATAGCCCTTCTGGACACTGGAGGACAATTAGAAGCAGTTCCTGGCTCCAGCTTTAGTAGTCTGAAACTGTAGCACCTGGAATTGCCTTAATTACTGATCTAGTTCACTGAAAGGAGAAGACAAAATCACATCAATATGATTTTTAAAAGCTCTTCTTCACTGAAGTGTTTATTTCTAATCTAAATATTTTGTGTGCAATCTCTAAAGAATCTTTTTAGCTTAGGTTCAACAACAAAGCCTTAACACTGGCTTGAGTCCTAAGCAGCAGGAAGTTCTTCATGAACAGTTACCATCTAAGTATTCATATAGTGAAGAAGACTCTGGCTTCACTCCCCCCACTGTCCCTTTTTGTGCCTTGATTTATGATTCTAAAATTGAAATGATGGGGGGGGGGGGAAGCAGCAATACAACAGGTAAACAGGTAGAACAACTGTACCCATTTGGGCAAGGATATTCTTTCAAAATATTGAGATTTGGGAACTGAGATGTTCTAAAATCACAGTGATGGCAGAGAGAAAGCATCATCATTCTCTCTGTCCCCATAGCTAAGAGGGGGAAAACAGCAAGGGCTAAAGGAATGAAAAGTAAATAAAACAAGATGAAATAGTTTTGAGGCAGATTGAAGCCAGAAAGCAACAACTGAATTTTGGTGTCTGAAGCATTTTAGCATCCTGGTTATACCATCTACTTATTTATTATGGGAACCGTGTATTTGGATATAGAGCTCTGCCAGTAATCAATTCATTTAAAGAAAAGTTATCTTACACACAAAGACTTTTCTCTAAAAAAAGGAAATGATCGAAGTTCTATTGATTGTGTTCATACAAGGTGTTTAACCTGGTCAGTTCCAAACCTAACAGGCATTTATAGATCTTGCTAAATTTGGTTATTTTAATCCAGGATTAGATATATGTGTGTGTGGGGTGGGGTTGTTTATTGCTTCAATCCAAATCAACTGAGTTATTGTTCAATTGATTGTGCACTCAAAATACAGATGTTCTGTGACATTCAACAAATGCCCAATAATCACCTTTCTTTGGATTTTTATTTCACTTAAAATTGGGTAGAGTTAATAATAATAATTATTTCCTGTCTTGTTTTCTAAAGAGATACTGATTCTTTGTTAGCAGCGTTGTGTATCTTCTCCTGCTGCTAATTCCATTACATGATAAAAGGATCCTTTTGATTTAGGAACATATTGAATTGCTGTGGTGAGGAAAAACTTCTTCCCTAAGGAAAAGCAATTAATTCAGTTCAAACAATTATCACCTTTTACTACAGGTCTCAATGCATTCCAATGTCCACCTATCCATGATCAACAAAAAGAACTACTGTATAGTGCTACTCAGATTTTTGTTGTTCTTAATTTCTTCACCAAGAGTTTTTATGTATTTAGTTTATAGGCCTTTCCAAATGATGGGATCATCTTATAACTCTAAAAATATATAGATTATAACGTATCTATCAAAATAAAAGATGCCGATGACAGAAAAAGCAAAACAGAGAGCCGGTTTGGTCTAATGGACAAAGGACAAGAATAAAGTGAATGTAATTACTAATCCCGGAAAAAAGGTCCCAGTTCTATAAAAGTCTGAGCTGCACCGAAGAACAAAATAGCTTAAGAGAAAATGTACACAACACCTTGCTTGAAAATACTCTGCCTTGCAAATGGCACAAGGAAAAATGATGTACAATTGTGAAACCATGCATCCACGAACAGAGAGTGGTTGAGGTACTAGCTATGCAGCTGGAAATTTTCTGAAGATAATTGGTTTATCTTTCATTTGACCATAAATCCAATTTGCCTCTTTGACTTCCTGTATTGATACAAATGGAGTAAATCAGTATATGGCTTAGGCAGTCATGTCTAGGCAAGCATTTTTCATTCCTATTTTATCAATTAAATGAGTGGCAATTGCATTACTGCCGACTCTGTTCCCAGTGCCCATAAATATTCTTAATGCTTCTGTCTAGCAAAACTCGGAGTGACACAGACAGCTGTACTCATGACTCCTTCCTTTTTATTCTTTGACATATGGGTCAGACTGTTACAATTTATGTTTTTTGCTTGGAATGGAGAAATATCAAAAGGGCATCTCTTTGTCTTCATTCCCTTGCTTGCATGGGAACATATTGTCTGACTTTAGATGTCAACAGATTTAGCTGGAAGCACCATTTTATATTAGCAAGAAAAAACATTCTGAAGCAGCTGACGTCTGATGCTCAGGATGTATTTTTCAAGCTCTCATCTGATTGGAGAGTAGAATAATAAGAACCTGAGAAACAAAGTGACCTCATTTCTTTTAATAAGTATTTTAAATACACACAAACAGAAAATGATAAATTAGAAATGATGTAATGGTTTCCTCTCAGAGATTCATAAAATCTAAAGCTGCATTTAGCTTTTGAGGCTCCTAGCCATTGAATAATCAATAAATGATGGCACCTGAAAATAAAATCTTCCCAATCTTTAAATAAGAAATGACTTACATGTTTTTAAGTAGAACAAGCCAATGTTTGAATCCTTTCAAGGCATTGATAAAATAGACTTTCTTCTTTCTTTTCCTCATTTGGCAGGGATATAGATTATGGCAGATTTGTTTTTTAAATCAAAATGTTTGTTAAAATTTTGTCACTTTTTATAATTTAGTATTTGAATTTATGTAGCTACCCTTCTCATAAAAGACTGGATGGCTTGCAAACAATTAAAACAAAATTTAAAAAACAAAAAAGAATACTGTGCAGCAATTTAAAAACAAGAAAATACAATACAAGAGCATATTAAAATCTTCATAAAGTACATAAAAACCACAGCCAAGGTATTCCCATTCAGCAAAACAATCACTACAGGTACTTCAGCAGCTCCACCATAGTGCCATGTTCCCAGGCTTATTGGCAAAACCATCTCTTCACAACCTTGTGAAAAGCCACCAGAGTCTGTGCCAATCTGATCTCTGGGGAGTTGATGTTCCACAGGGTTGTTGCCATGGCAGAAAAGGCTCTTCCTGGCTTCCTTCAGATGATAGTCCATAGCTGACAGGATCTGATAGGTTGGGTAGATGCAATGTAATGTCACTTGATTGAGGCCTTTCTACAGCTGCTATGAATTGAAGCTCCTTTATTAAGTGTTGTATTTTATGATTCGTGACGAATGTATCTTTTCTCTTATGTACACCGAGGCTGTATGCACCAAGACAATTCCTTGTGTGTCCAATCACACTTGGCCAATAAAGAATTCTATTCTATTCTATTCTATTCTGTGAAGCCAATTGGGTGACCTTGGGCCAGTCACTTTCTCTCAGAAAGCAGTCAATGGCAGGCCATTTCTGAAATCTTGCCAAGAAAACCACAGGAACTTGCCCAGGCAGTCTCTAAGAATCAGACCTGATCAAATGGAAGAAAAAGAAACTTGACAATTAAAGCATTTCTTCTTTTCTTTGTTTTAATATTTTCATTAAGAATGATATGTAAGGGTCTAATTGTGTTTAAGATAAATGATCTTTAATAAAAAGAAAAGTTTCGAATGGCCCAAACACAGCAAATTTACACTATAACAAAAATGATCTTGATATGAATCTTAAACTTATACCAGCACTAGATATTAAATACAATTTTTCTTTATACTGTTATAATTTTAAAAAGCTTGGACTTTTGAGAGGTGGAAAAGGAATTTTTAAGAGCTATTATTTCAAAAATTAAAGCAATACTATCAAGAAAAAGCATTAACCTGGTTAATATTACCTCTATTCTTCTCTGTATAGAGAAAAGTGAATTAGACTTAGAATAACGTTGTCACTTTCAATGTATATAAACTATCGGGACTTGCTGCAAACAGTAATGAGAAACTAGTTATCTTCTGTGAGATTGCTGGGATGAAAAAGTCATCCCCCCCCCCCCCAACTCTCAACTTCTTAACAGTGATCCACCTCAACACTGCAGGAAGCCAGCAATTATTAAGCAACTGTCCGGCAGGGTGGTTTTGTTCTTGGGAGTAATTCTTCTGTAGAGATAGATGTCTTCTTTGTACATGCTAAAATGACCATCTGCTTGCAAACATGCTGGCAATTACTGCAGGCTTCCAGCATGTAAAGGTTGTCTTTTTTCCTTTATATGCTAAAACTTAAGGCTCCAGAACACTGACATCAGTCAATTGTACTGCTGGTCATGGATCTTTTGAGTAGATACTTACCAGTTCAAGACATCATTAGAGGCAGGAGATAATTATGTATCTTTTATCAATTATAAAATTAATACAGTTACTGTAGAGTATTAAAATGTTGTCTAGAAGCTAGGGATGACTTTAGCACCACTAGCCATGTTTTAATTATACCTATTGTGCATTATATTTGAAGCTGCCTTTATGTTAAACTTAAGTTTTACCGACAAAGAAATAAAGGGAGACTAGTATAGATCTATTTCAAGCTATTGCCCTGGTAAACCGGTCCCACCAGAGAAAAAAACACTTGAAGCTGCCTTTAGTTGTTCAAACAATATCCACAAACTAGCAAATTGCATTTTAGCTAGCAAGTTACATGAACCAAATCCGTGATTCTAGTTTTGTGCATACCCATAAAACTGGGTTCATTCCATAAACAATGGTTAATTTAAGCATGTCATGAATACATCTGGATTTTCCTTCTCCTTCCATTCCAGATTTTTTTCCAATGGAACTCTAGATAGCCTTTTCTCATTTTTTTTAGCTATTGTCATTAATGTTTAATGTATTTAGCTATACTAGTGAGTTCATAGAAATATTCACTAGACAGGTTATTTCAGGAAAGTATTCTATACTCATTTCTAGTAATATTATTTACCTGCACAATGCTTAAAAACAGGAATGTTTTCGAATTGTAACATTGGCACTTCTATAATCCCTTTACTTTGAAGTCTTTTAACTCAAGCATCCAAAATATTATTCCCTGCTAGGCTTTAAAAGATGGGAGATAAATTGAGGTACCCCACGCTATTCTTCATCTTGTAGCATTTATTGCTCTTTATAACCAACCGCTCATTGCTCCTTCAGTTTTAGTACTTTATACTGCATCTAAACTTTCCTCTGATATCTAAGGGAATGCATTCAAACTTAGTAACCTAATATAGTTTAAAATGATTTTGGTTCATGATCACATAGTGTGGTTTAGGACTTAAGAGAGTAAACCTAAATCATGCCAATTCTATCCTAACATGCTTATCACCACATTCCCTTTTTCATCTGCCCTATAAAACATATCAGCTGGAGCAAAATGTTTATGAGTATTTAAATTTTGTGCAAATATAAAGTATGAAAATGTATGCAAACATTTTGTGTCCTATACTAAAAGAAGGGGCTTGAGAGGTATTTAGGGAGGAGCTGCCAAAACACTTTAAAAAAATGTATAAAAATTAATATGATCATTCAGCCCAACATTCCACTAAAAAGAGCTTTTTTAAAGAGACCTCTAAGATTTTATTTTTTTCTTCAATAGTAAACATTTATCATGATTACCTATTAAGATAAAGAGGTATGATTATGGTTTTCATGTTCAAGATTTTCTGTAAAAGAAATTCACAGAAATAAGCATTTGACAAATATTTCTTGCAAAAATGTAATGTAAAGGTGATGGTCAATAGCTATTACAAGTTAAAGATGACAATACAATATGACCAAATGGCATTTTTGGTTTATAATATTGGTAAGTCCTCACTTAATACTAATAATTGGGAGTATTTTGGTTGCTAGGTGAAGAGACCATCAAGCACAATGTCATATGACCACATTAATAAGCAACAGCAACCCAGGCAGTTCCCCAGTTGCCATTGTTATATAAATCACTGCAGATCATTGAGGATCTCATATGATTGTTACTTCTGACTTTCTGCTGGCTTCCCCATTGATTTTGCTTGCAGGAAGTGGCAGAGAAGTTGGAAATTGCAATCATGTGACAAGGGGATGCTGCAACAATAAGTTTGAGCCACTTGTCAAGTGCTTGGATTGCAATCACATGACCATCGGAGAGTTGCAAGGTTGTAACTACCACTATTGCAAATTCAAACAGTCGCTGAAGGAGTGGTAGTTAAGCGAGAATTACTTGTATTATTTCATGTAATTGGTCTCTCCTCTCTTTACAAATGCTTTGGCTATTACAAAACAGAATACTTATACAAGTTTTCAGAAAAAGGACACAATAAAAATTTATTTTAAATATATTATAAAAGAAAGACCATTCAATTCATAAAAATACTAAACTCGACATCCAAATGATTTCCAGTTAATCAGCGATACTACATTAAAGTGCTAGACATCCTTGATCTCTCCCAGCTTAAGACATTGTCCCAAGATGCACAAAATAAATACACAATTTGTGGCAACATCCAATTTAAAAGAAACCGTTAAGCATGCATTACAAAGAGGGAAACTGTTTAAGAATCCCTGAAGACTTTCTACATATGAGCTGCATTTTTCCTGCTTCTTTCCCCTTAAATCTTTAGCTGCTTAATAGCATTGTTGGAAGAGCTAATGTTATACTTACTTTGGTTATGTATTATGCAATGTTGTGAACTTAGTGCATATAATTTTCTTCATGATAAAAAAATTCTAGCTACCACAACATATGTTTGTATGCTTTTAAATTCGTTCAAATTAAAACCCCTTTTACCTACTAGAATGTGAAGGTATGTCTAATTGATGACAAATCTATTGGAGAGCTTAGAACAGAATGTAGTTCAAAAACACCATTGTAAGTAGACCTGAAATTGGGCTATTTTTTTAAATGGTTATCTTGATCTAAAAATGATATTTAAGGATAATAAATAAAGTTTGTGTAAAACTTGTTTTTAACTATCCAAATACAACTACAACAGTGTCTCTTAATTTAAAATTTAAAACATTTATGTACTCTATGTTGAATCCCAGCTGAGATTAAAACCTAGCTGGGAGAAAAGCACCTGTAGGAAGTCACTATAGGAAGGTAAAATAAATCCCTTACTTGGGGAAGACTTGCTTGGTTCTTTTAAGATCAGTTATAAATTCAGAGTATTTTAAAATCTCTAGCAATATTTGTTTAAAATCTAGTTCACTGTGATTGTTCACCAAGATACTACCATTTCTGGAAAAAGTCTATGTACTTTGAGCATGTTAAGGACATTTAGAAATAGGATGCCTAGATTTCTAAACAATTAGTGGCATAATTTTATATGCAGTAATAATGGGAGGCATAGTATCAGGCTGCACTAAAAATAATCCAAGACACAGAAACTGTGCAACTCTTCAGCCAGAAATTTTGATTTTGTTACATATTAAAGGATAAATTACTCTCTTCATGCTAGTTTAAATTATGACAAATTTTACATCAATGTCAACACTCTGTGAATAGTTCTATAAAACATTTTCCCCAATATGTGAATATTCTTATATTGCAGATCTATAAGAAAAATGAAGATCAAAAGAGAAACTTAATCAAATCAATGAATTTACTGTATTCGTGGTAAAAAGAAATATTGTATGGTCTACTAATCTTCTACAGATAGCCTTTGACTTATGACAATTGGGACTGGAATTTTGGTTACAAAGCAATATGGTTGTTAAGCAAATCATCACATGACTGAACCAGATTTTCCAGCCATTTTTATAACAGTTGTTCAACAAATTACCACAGTTGTTAAGTGAATCACATGGTCACCAAAGTGAATCACACAGTTGTTTAGCAAATACAGTTTCCCCAACTGACTTGTTGAAGCCAGCTGGGAAGGTTGCAAATCGCAGTCATGTGATCACAAGATCCCGCAACTGTTGTAAATGTGATTGCCAAGCATTCAAATTCAATCATGTGACCACGGAAGGTGGTGCATCATAATTTTGAGGACAGGTTGAAAGTCACTTTTTTAAGGCTGTCATAACTTTGTCAGTTAAATGAATGATCATAAGCCAAATACTACAAGTACTACAGTACTTCATCATTATTTTTATCTAGATCAATATGTTCAGAAAATGGCCTGACAATATCAATAAATAGCAACCACTTAATAGATTTTGTTGTACCATTCACATTTCTGGTATAGAAGCTATCAGATCCTGAAGATCACTAAAACAAATACCACTGTGAAAAAGTATTCAAGCATATATGAAGATGTAAACAGTTTTTTTTATCACAGCCCTATTATTAATTAAATTTATATGCCACCTATCTTGTGTTTTGAGGAAACTAGGTATTGGGAAGGATGCCTAATATCACATATAGTTATATTTTGATAGGCTTGGAAATTCACTGGAGAAATTGGGGTTAACAGTTTCATATTTGGGTGCCACCATCTAGGACTAATAGCCAGACAGGACGTCCTGTGAAGATTAATACCTCCCAATACTAAATGTCACAACCCAGAGATTCTCAGGTTTTCTAAATTATCCATCATCCTTCTATCTTGCAATCTGAACTTAAAATAAAATCATACCCTCAAAATATCACTAACAGCACATAGTACATAAGTCTTGTACATTTCATACCTATTTTACTCTTGTCCAGCAAGGCACTAGGAAATTGTTCAAGTTTAAGCTTTTGTTGTACATTTGCATTTTAAAAGGCACTTCTTTATTTTAATGATGCTGTTATGTTCAATTTTACTGACACTCTTAAGGGGGCAAGCATATGCAGAAGTTTTCTAAAAAGAACAATTCCCTGCAATTGAGATCTGTAGTTGGCTTCCAAAAATTCACATAGCATCACAACTGGCCACAGTAGTTCACTTTATAAAAGGTAAACAGTCAAAATGGTGACTGAATCACTGCAACTAAGTGAGGAACCACCTATTTAAAATAATTTAGAATGCTTTATGGAACAGCATATAAAATAGCAACATTGTAACAATTTTATAATTTTGCAAGCTGTCTCCAGGCTCAAAAGTGGTGTGTATTTGTGTGATCATCTATTATGGTAAGTCCTACACATTGGAATGAGCTATCTGAAGAACTGTTCTTTCTGAATCTTCCTTGGCTTTTAGATCTTTGATAAATGTCTTCTTTCACTCCACCATCAAGAGATACATGTTTGATTGGAATTCAAGAAAAGGCCTTGTTGATGTTTGCTACCAGAGTTTGGAGTTGCCTGTCCCAAAAAGTCATCCTTTCAACCCGTGGGTAAAAATACTGTTAACTTAGGTTGACCTTTAAGTATATTTTGACTGCTAAATTAGGCATATATACTATTGTTTTCATCATACAGCTTTAATTATGTTTTACATTTTAAATGTAATATTTGTGTAAATTGTTAACTTCCTGGTAAGTTTTTATGCAGGATTTAAGTCTAATAAATGAATAAATATAAGGTCACATATTGGTCTATTAGCACCAATAGATCTGATTCTCATGTAAAGTATGCTTGCTACTTGGGGTCAAGTAGAGTGACTATTAATCTTTGTAGTATGTCCTAGTAAAATTGGGAAGCTAAATTTTTATTTTTAACTTAACTAGTTGATAAATTTCCAGAGGGAGTATTGACATACATGCAGCCTGGAAAGTTTATAGAACAAGTTTTTATGATTATAAATAAACATGAATGTAGACTACTTATTTACAAACACGGTAAAATGAATGTTCATTTCTCAACTAGTCAACTGCTACTATAACAAAACTTTCAAGAGTTCTAAAAGAATCATTAGTATTAGAAATCAAGAAATACTAATCTGTCAGTTTATTTGGCAAAAAAATGATGAATATTATATTGCTGCAGAGAAGTCAAAAATTTTCACTGTCCTCTTAAGATTTAATTTCCTTTAGTTTTCAATGGATTGACAGTATTGCCATATTAGATGTAAGGGTCATCATTATAACCTGATTAGGAGTATACTTTAGGAAATTCATAATTAAAATCTGATTTTATTCTTAAACCTGCCACATATGGCTTGTCCAATGCCTACCTGTTATCACAGATATCTGGCATTCATATCTGTGAACATTGTGTGAACATATACTGATCGTTATATATTATTTAATCAGGCCCATCATGAAAAATCAAACATCAAGTTAAAATGGCAACTGTTCATGTACACCAGCGGCCCCCAACCTTTTGGGCACCAAGGACTAGTTCCATGGAGAAGGTTTTTCTGCAGACTGGATGGAGTTGGTTTTCCATGCTGCCTGCATCCCGTGGATGGGGCTTTGCTTGTTTGCGCAGCAGTTTCTGGCATGCTGCAGACCAATGCTAGTCCACAGATTAGGAGTTGGGGACCCTGATGTACAGTATGTACTGCTAAAGCTACTATAAATTATGGTATGCAAGAATAACACTAGTAAATTTATTCTTGTCTTAATTGACATTTTACGGTAATCTACATGTTTCCTGATGTTTAGTTACTTCAATTATTTAGAAATTTTCAATGATGTTTCACTCTTGCAGCTTCTTAACTAAGAACTGAAAAAGGAAACAAAATGAAAGAAATTGGATAATTAAGCTTGAATAAAAGACATTTTCACATGAATTCATTTTTGAATTTAGCTGTGTCCCTCTATACACTTCACAGGTTGTCACTGTTTCCAAATCTATAATTACAACAATGCAGATTTCTAGACTTCTTGCTAATGGGGATGAATTATCCAGAGACATAGATGCAGCATCATCAAAGTAAAGACTGGCCTGATAGTCACTCTCTCCTGAGATTCTCCCTTTTTCATTTTTTAGAAAATTATTTTTTTAAAAATTGTCATATCCCCTGTAAAAATTATGACTAATATTTACATATAAATAATGTCTTTAAAGATCAAGATTCTTATTAAAGGTTTCCAAGACTGTTGAATTTGTATGTTCAAATATCCATTGTTGTGTTGGAGATGAAGGATTGCATATGTTCATGAAGATTTTTCGATCACTTTCATTACAGTCCATGCAGCTGCCACTTACTGGGTGATAAAGTGTCTTGTCCTGAAGATGAAAGTTAAAATTAGTCTCACTACGTGTACTGTTTTATTGTTTAAATAAACTTTCTAAACAAGTTTTGCATAAATAACTTTTTTCATATCAAAAGGCAATATATTATCCAGCAGACTTTATTTGGAAACATGTTTTGCAAAAGAGGCATATTGTTAAATTTTTGTAATTATGATAGTATTTGCTCCTTGAATCTCTTCTTCTGAACAACGTATTATTAATAGCTCCTTTTGTTTTTTCTATTATCTAAGCAAAAAATAAAGTATCATTTGAAATGTTACAAGATGAACACACCATTTGATTCAACTACATGTACTTACTTTTCGATATTTCCATAGCTGATTTCCTTTCATTCCATGACAGTCATAAAGGGTGACTGGGCTATTGTGGGAAATAGCATCAAAACAATATTTCTTTGCGTGTTGAGGGTCTCCTGGACGGATATCCTCTCGCCAGCTGAATGTGAATACCTGTTTAATAAACATATGCTATTAAAAATAAATAAGAAACAAAATCATATTTTTTTTTCAGATGGTTACTTAATTTTTAATTATTTATTTTGGGGTAAGAAATTAGACATGTATCAGAATAAAAGGCTGCCATTATATGGTCAAAGATGAGCATATTAAGGTTTTGTATACTGCTATGAGTTTTTCAAACATTGTCTTTATATATCATAGAGAGGAATTATGCAAGAATTGATGCCTTAGATGCCTTAAGTCATCAAAAATTAGAACTCAATCTAATTGATATATTTATGTCTTCTGCCACTTGACAGTCATAGACAGTCCTATGGATTGGGTCATGGACACTAAGATGGTCTATTTCAGCAATGGCAAGAAAAGTCGTGTAATTATGATTATCATTAAGAACAATTATTTTCCATTGTTTTGATGATATGCAGTTTTGATTCAGTATTTAAAAAATTTGGAGAGGACTTCCGGGTGGAGCCGCGCCGGAGACAGCTGATAGCTGTCAGCGCGCCGTCCCGTTATCGGAGAAATCGGCTTT
>JANHFM010010307.1:15478-30576 GCA_032468115.1 Grayia smithii | reverse complement strand
GGCGGGGCGAGGCACGGGACCGGCGGCGATGGCCGGGGGCTTTCCTGGCACACGGGCGAGGCATCAGGAGCGGACTACGGATAGGAAAGCCCCGCCCCTCCGGATTTCTCACTGCTGCCATAAAGTGCGCATGTGCGGAGTGTGTGATCGGGGCGCGCGCGTGAAGCGAGCGCGCATGCGCCGATCGCGCCCGAAGCGAGCACGCGCCGATTGCGCGCGAAGCGAGCTCACGAAGAGAACCGGTAGCAAAGGTGGGTAGAACCCACCCCTGGTGCTAGGGAAGTGGATATTTGTATTAATAAGCAAAGGAAGAACAATCTCTTAATCAGGTGAGGCAAAAATTGGATGGGGTAAATTTAATGTTATCCAATATTAACTTCATCAATCCTAAAGGAAAGTATCTTGTTTTGGGGTCATTGATTGCACCATCAAAATGTCACTGAAGTAAACAATTCTTTAGCTTAAACAAGTTTGAACACTTTATCTATTATATGCCTATTTATACTTTCCTGTGACAAGGAACTGCTTCGCAACAATGGTGATCATTACAATACTGCTGAAAAATTTCTTAAATCCCTATCTTCCAATCTCATCCTGAAGGTCCAGAGCCATCTGCAAGGTCTTGTCCTTCTGAATAACATCATTAGGTATTTGTTCAGATTTCTGGTACCAAGCTTACCAACCTTAGTATTTGCTAAGATGTTCCTCAGCGTGAGTTGTTTCCTCATGACTGATTAGAAATGCAGTTTATTTACATACAGATACAAATACATGTGTGCAAAATTCTTTCGTTAACATATCAATTTGTTAATGCAGTTAATAGTTGAACTTCTCCAAAATAACTTCAGGAAGAAAGTTAGGCTGCTGCTTCCATGTACTTGGCAAAGAACTCTGGTTATTCATTGTATGTCTAAAGAGACGTGCAGTTAGAACGTTGCATCTGGTTTATTCAGGTTCCTGACTTAGACATGAACATTGCATTAAATATCCTTGAGTAAATAATAATTACTATTATTTTTCCAACCTAACACATTTTACTGGATTCTGTAAGACTACAGAATAATCTTGATGAAGATGATAATTTTAGGAGGTTCTCTTTTTGACATGAAATGTGAGTTGTGAGTTGTGAGGCCTATTAGGGATACATCCTGGAAACTTACTAACAATCACATCCTAATAACTTTGCAAATTTTTTAGCAACAGAGCAATTCAGTTCAATATATTGCATTGTAGAAATCATACACAGCGCACACTGCTTAATGTTAAAATAAATGTATATATTTTTAAATAGCTGGACAAAAATGAAGCCGAAGTAGACAACATTTGATATTTTTTCCTGAATTTGTGGGTATTAATATACTGCTATACATGCAGAGAGAAACTGAGATATTGACAGCGGAATCCTTATTTGAGTCAAACATCTTTAAAATATATTTATGACAGACAATATATATTTATATATAATATACATTAATAAATAATAATTATAACTATTACCCTGTTTAAATAGCAGACTTACAATTATATACTGACACATTTTATTGGATCAAATCAGCACAATCAGCACAAAGTGTAGACAGGTAATTGATTATGTTTCTTCTTAAAAATATTTTAAATGTTAATGATCACTCTATGAAATTAAATAACTAAAATCCAACTGTTAGAAGTATTTGATTAATACATTTCAAGTTTACATTCACTTCCGTCTCTCATAACATAGGAATGACCAGTCTTGTTGCTAATGAAACAAAGTAATTTTTTAAAAGCCTACTTAGAATTACCTCCCTAAGCATGGGAGCTATGTAACAGGAGTTACAACAGGATGATTTTATCTACTTCTGTTACTATTGTTAAGCAAGCAAAGCCTGGAACTTCAAGTTTGTGCAAAATTGTACTGCTGTGAACAGGTACAATGAACTCATTTTGGAGTTTCATGGTAAGTAAAATGAGCAAATGGCAGCTTATTTTCATCTCTGATGCTATTTTGATCTTGAAATCTTTTACTGGAGTATTTTACCTGCTTCGTGCTGCAGTCCTGGATCAAAAATAGCTTTTCACTTTTGCTAGAATTATATTTTAACAGCCATATCAGAATCATGGAAAAATTCCTTCAATAAATATAGAAATAATGCTAATGAATAAATTTAAGGACATGATCCAATCTTATAATGAGTAAAAGTCCAACACAGTAAAAGTTCATAGCCTTAATAGAATTTTGTTTGCTCCTTCCATTTTTCTATTAAACCTCTGAGTTTTCATGCTTGGGTGAATTGAGAGCATGGACATACTTGATATAGAATGATGGTCAGCTACCAGTACAAGTTACAAACTTTTCCATCATATGAAAAATAACCCAGTGTTTAACATTACTTTGTTTCTATGACCCTGACTCTTTGTATTGTTTCAATGATCATAGATATGGTATAAGGATCATAAAGATTGCAGATTTCTCTTTTTATGGAAAATTCTGCTTGGGCATTTTGATGAGATGTTTCTCCTAAAAATATCTAATGCAATAATAGATGCTGATAAAATATATTAAGTGAGAAGTGTGTATAATATGCTGAACCATCTCCTTTAGGAGATCAATAAGGACATTTAAAATATTGAATATTCATTTCCTATACACAAATTTGGTTTATCCTATTCTACAATGCGGTATTGTGTGATGAATTCACAATATGTTCTTCTTTCTTATCTTGAAATCTGAAAATGATATTTAGGAAGATGATCAATGTTAGCTGAGTCATAAAACTTAAATATGAAATATAGATCTGCTGTTGACTATGAAGTGCTACCTGGGTTCTGCACGATGCAAAATATAAATATTTAAAAGCAGCATGTATACACAGTATCACTAACTCCTAGAAATATGTATTTGCAGAAATTAATATTAGAAGTTGTAACAATATAGCTTGCAGAATACCCTTCAGGAAATCTCTAGACATATATATATATATATATTAAGGTAAAGAAAGGGATACTTTGGGATATTGACCTTTAAACCTAAAAAATAGAAACATATTTCATTAGCTAGATACAGTCAGGAATAGCCCACATGTTACACTGAAAACACTGGATTTTTTAAAAATTCAAAATAAAATGTATTTTAAAAAGGCATGACAATATGCTGTATACCATTCATATAATCAGCTTTGGCAAAGGAAAGTAGAAATAGAGAACTTTTACATTTCTCCCTCTGTAACCAATTGCAGGAGCTGATTTAAGTGAGGAGAGAAATACAATAAGAGATCAATGCATCTTTTCCTTTGTAAAATCAGGTCATGCTCCTATTGTATTTGGTAAATTTCATTTCTTGTCCTACCATTTTCCCATGTTCCCATGTACAGGAGTGGAAGTAATACAAACTAGCTTCACTAGTTAAAATACATAACCAACATGTTGAAATGTCAATCTATGGCATGTAGCAATCCATGGTTTGTAGTAATCTCTGGTTTATAATTTGTTTAATTTGTTAGGCTTGGAAATATTTTTCTAAATATATGGTGAGAATGTTTGTTGGAGGCAGTTTGCCAATAATGATTCAGTTCATAGACAGAAATGAAATTACAGTTTTTTAAAAAATATTAAATATAAATAGAGCCTATTAAATTTGTTATCTCATATATGTATTAGATTAGTATTAAAGAAGATTTGCACATAGACTGCAAATTAACTTTTTAAAAACTGGTGAAGAATGTAAATATTCAAAATCCTGTTGATTTTTTTTCTTTTAGCAGCAATTTAAATTGCAGTTCACAATTTTAAAGATTTTAATTAAAATATATAATTGGTTAATTTACTCTCTCTTTCCTCCCTCAAGTTTAAAATGCCTTTTAATAGACTAGTAAGGGTATTTATACAATTTTGGGATTAAATTGACTTCTTACAAGCATTTAAATTTGAGGTGTATGACAAGGAAAATTGATTTGGTTTTCTTTTTTGTTTTGTTTTTTAAACACATGCACTGCCTATTTCGCTATGATGTTAATTCTATTGGAGCTGATAGGCTGTCTCTTTTTTAATGCTGTGGTTCAGCAATGCTCATGTAATCGTAGCAACCATTTTCTATCTAGACTCCATCTGGAAAATACTTCATTGAACTAATGAAAAGTGGAAAAGTAATGGGAAAATGGCAGCAGCTTAGGAAATAATGGAGTTGAATCCATTAAAATCCAGTGATTTTATGACTCACTGAAAATTTTCATTCTTTTGATGATTTAGTCATTTGTGAATAGCATAAAATGTGTGTGTGTTTGTGTTACCAATTATCCTTAGTAGTTCTCACTTTCAAGAATAGAAGCCACCTTTCCAGCTTTTCCTCTCAGATTGAATTCTTAATTCAAATTATTGCTATAATATTTTTTTTTACTGCTGAGAGAATAATATTACACATTAAGATATTTAACTTTTAATGGAATATCTAATGTATAATTCACACTTCAATAAGAATTATATTCTGACCAAAATTAATTTCTTTACCACAAATCAAAGAATTGTTGCCACACTGGTATTGATCTATAAGCGAAGCAAAAATAAGGCAGAGAGAATGACTTGAGACATCCAGTGAATGGAAAGAAGTCACTAGTTGTGGAAAAGCAGCAGAGGGAATAAATATAATCAGCCAATGAAGAAAATCTTTGGGGTGTACTGGATCTCAGTTAGTAATATGACAGCATTTCTCTGTTTCCCTATGCTCTTGAGAAGAAAGGAAATGTTATTCAGGAAAATATTCCCTAATGGCTGAGCACACTTGTAGCACGTGCATTATACAAAACTATAGCTTTATGGATGAGAGTTTAGTGTGGAACACAATTTAAAAGTGACAATTCACTCTTTTTTATTTTATCTGAGAATTAAAAAAAACAGTGTCAGCAACCATGCAAGTTTTTATTTTTTATTTTTTATTTTTTTGCACTGATTGGTCATTCTAGATCAGAGGTTTGGAACTATGGCCCTTTCATGACTTTTGGACAGAATTCTGGCTGTTGAAGTCCACAAGTCATAAAAGGGCCATAGTTTCCCATCCCTGTTCTAGATACTGGTGAATGGAGGATGTGTTCTTGCTTCCGAAAAGGCTAATTGTTCCATCATATATTTAAAGGAATGCATCAAATGCTGAAACACATTTTCCTGCTATTTTCCTGTAATAAATTTCAAAAGGGTGCATAAATCCTCTTGCATACATACAAAAGCTTAATAATGTATCCTTGCTCAGAGGACAATATACCATATTTATCCAAATTAAAACTGCTCTGGAGAAACATGGATATAATTAAGTGAATGCACGCGTGATAACAATTTACCAAGGCTTATATTGACACTGACTGCAAAAGGTTATATGAAAAGCACACATATACACACACTGAATCCACACTTCAGATATTATACAAAGCTATGATTTGAGTGCAAGTCAACGTGATCTAATTAAGCAGTTAGCTACCTAGCAATGTTCCACAATGAAAAAAAAGAAGCAGAAAATCCAGATGATTAAACTGCTGCCAAGGAATATCATTTCAGATGACAAAAGGGATATCAAAAAGTTTGAATAGTGCTATACATAAAATAAACTCTCTGCACATGTAAAACTAGCATGCTTGGAAGGCATTAACCAGCTACCTTTCTTTTTTTAAATGCCTATTTTAAAGATAGAAAATGCTGCAGAAAGAGAGAGGCTAAAATTTTTATTCTCTTCCCAGATCACTTTGAGCACCATTTAGGAATTCTGAATATTTTAAAAAACCCTCAAGGTTGCTCTAGATATAACTACTTGAAAACCTGGGTGGTTACATCATGTTTGTTATTTTTTACAAGCTTTATAAAGGGGTAACCGCTGAGAGAAAAACCTTAATTTTCATGAAGGAAAAGAATGTTATTAGTAGAATATTTCAATTTACTAATTGTAAGGGGCTGAATTTATAGTTTAAGAGATATAAAATATACATGGTTGTTAAATCTATTAATTTCAGGAGCACGATTTATTGCTGGAGATCATAGAATCTCTTAAGTTCCTTTTCTTCCTTATTGAATACTTTGCTACCAGACAGGACACACTAGCTGATATTGAATACTTGTTTTCTCTTCTACTTCTGAAGGCAAGGGAGCAATCCATGTTTTTTCCAGTCTTGACAAATGTTTTATGTTGATAAAAAAATTCAACATAATTTTTCCTATTAAACTTGTGACACAAATTAATTATATATTTCAAGGGTTCCTCTATTTGAGAAGATTCCATCCAAACTATAAACTTGGACAGCGATTGATGGTCTCATTTTTTCCAACGACATCACTAAAATAGCAGTGCTACATACTGGCCTTTGTGTTATTACATTTTGTTTAAAATGTGCATGTTAAAAGGTTAGGATCTTAACACAACATTTGGTTTCTTATTTCTAAAATACCGAAGAAAGATTCATTACTAAATGTTTACGTTTGAAGTTAATGTTCAGTGGTGCAGTTTTGGGAATGCTGCTGATGTTCAGCAGCTCAATCTTGCTCCAGGATGTGCAAAATAAAAGCTGTCAGTTTGCAGATGGAGGAGAACTGGGAAAATGGGGATTCTGAATTTGCAAATTACTTCTAGCTGTTCAAATTAGTGATATAAATTTTAAAGAAACCAATGTTTTTTTTTTCTGGATGTTGCATTTTCTCTCTTATTGACATTCAAATGCTGTGGTGTAATGAGATATACTATAATTCTACCCACATGTTTTTGATAATACTGTATAAGAGTTTAATCCAAATTGTTCCTCTTTCAAAACACAAACTAAAAGAGCTGCATGGTAGTGGGGTTTTTAAATGTCTCCATCCATTTCTTCCCAAGCTACTTTTAATTTCCCATGGCAGCGTACCCTGTTGCACTATGGGTGAGGCAAAAGCAGTAGTTCTCTTCATCTGGGCCATTGTCATTTCTCCTCTGCAGTGGATACCTCTGGACTTGAATCCATATCGCTGAAGGCCTCTTTATTTGTAAAAGTAGAGCTCAGAGTCAAACTGTGTCGAGGGTTCACTGGTGCCAGTTCATTTAAAACAATATTGTCACTTTTCACAAGAGTAGCCTTGTCCATGTTCTCTTTACTGTACTTTGCAACAACAGCATCAAGGAAGTCTAGTTTGGGTGGTAAAGTGCCACTTTCAAATAAGTATTTTGCTAGATAGGACACTGCAATGTTTGTAAAGAAAGAAGTAAGCATAGCTAATGTCTTAAAAGGAAATCTCTGAACGTATTTGTCGTCATCATAATACCAACCAGGATACAAAATCAAAGGCTGT
Organism: Grayia smithii; assembly: GCA_032468115.1. Classification (NCBI taxonomy): domain Eukaryota; kingdom Metazoa; phylum Chordata; class Lepidosauria; order Squamata; family Grayiidae; genus Grayia; species Grayia smithii. The sequence goes on along the minus strand of JANHFM010010307.1, from coordinate 23,304 downwards.
AAGGATAGATAAGGTTCTCCTCCAGTAATTCGAAGTAGGAGCCCAAATAAATATCCTACAATGGCACCATAAGTATTTGTTCCTTTGATAAAAAGAACACATAAAAGTTGGGGGAAGATGATGATGTAAACCAGGTCAGAGCTGAGGTACCAGAGACCATATATGGTTTGAGCTAGCAGAGCCATCACTGTTGCTGCAGCTCCAAACATAAAAATGGTAATTCGCATGACCCAAACTATTTCGTTGTCTGAAGCCTGTAAAATATAGGAACAGTTTGATTTTGCTTTCTACTACAGATATTTATATACTACATAGGTATCAACAGAATTATATGAATTCAAAATGATAAAAAAAATGTTGTTAATTAGAATACATATGGCTCAAAAGCAATCTGACATCTATAACATGACCAGCAATTAAAGAATCTTAGACATGATATATATCTAACACGAACAAAGATTTAATATACTGGATCATGATAATATCCTTCCCTTCACAATTCTGTTCTGTTCTGGCAACCAATTCTGGTATAAAAGGTATTTTCCCTGAAAGATAGGAAAATATTACTACAGTAGTATGGTTGGTTACACAGTCATCTGGACTGTGATTAGAATGGTTTTAACATTTTTTATCTATCTATCAAGTCCTTCCCAAGGATCTGGGATAGGTAGATGTGTGAATTATTATTATTATTAGTAAGTAGTAACAGTAATATATCCTGGAATTTTATATATGTAAAACTCAAGATAGCAAACTATTCTCTGTTTGTACAACCTGGAAGGAGAATATTATATGTAACTTTTTCAGCCTGTAAACTGTTGGGAAAATTATATATGCTATTTCTGATTGTGAATGTGGCCAGCAGAAGAAAATCCAAATTACTGGAAACTCCTTTGAATACATGCAGGATAATCATTTTCAGCTGCATTCAGGTCAAAAAGGCACTTTTAAAATTTTGTTTTAAATGCTGTATCTTCATAAATGGTAACATTACATTTAGTGCAAGTTATCCAGCTGTGGAAAAGTTTTCACTTTGCAATATTTTCCTTGGTCATAAAGCCAATATTATTCCTTCTATTTAAGGAATTATTCATCTGGATATATTTCACTTAATTTTGCCTCCTCATTTACTCAAAATTAAATAAAGTAGGTTTCTAGGCAAAGGCCACATATCTGCCTATCTCACAATTTTCAATGTGAAATGTACAATGAGAGTTCATTGAAAAGGTTTGCCTCTATAAATCATTAACTCAATTTTAAGAGATAAGATTGCAGCTCATCTTCAGTATAAGGTATAGGATTACTTTTCCCCTTTAAACTTTGAAGATTAAAAACTATGGAAGAATTTTTCTTCTAGAACATCCAAAATTTTGAGAACATTGGAAGCAAGTGAGCATAATTCCTTCACTTCTCAATTATTGTCATAGATTGAACACAAAATGGTTCAAGGTACTCTTTCTTTCCTATATACATGAAAGTATCAACTGCCAACTACAGCTCTTATAACATTACAAAATAATACTGTGTTTATAATATAGTCTTACAGTTTGCCGAAATGAAAGCTGGTATATATTCCGTGCAAACATAGAACTTGCTGATAAAATGGAAGAGTCAGCAGAGGACATTACAGCAGCAGACACTGCCCCAAGGCCGAAGAATGAAATGTACACTGGACAAAGATATTGAAGGACAATTGGTAATATCATGTCGCTTTCGTTTTTAGATTTAGGGTCAGGACCAATATATTCAGTCTGATTCCAAGCTGTAACATAAACATACATTAATTATGATACTAGTGGATAGACTTGTACCTGAAAAAATCAATAATTAGAATACTTATGCTCATAAACAATCTGACATCTATAACATGACCAACAATTAAAGAATCTTTGACATATAAGATGTATCTAACAGGAATGTTTATTTAATGTACTGGATCATGATAATTACATTTCTGGTATCTGTTCTGGTATCCAATTCTAAAAAAAGAAAGGTTGGATTTAATTGCTGGATTCTATGGTCTGTGCCAATATTCACAATCATGTGTTACAAAATATGCCTTCACTAGTTTTAAATTTATGGTTTAGGTGCCAAATTTGGCTAGTATTATGCCATATTTGCAGTTGTGAAATCAGCAGACTTTAAAAGGCTTCAGGCTAAGCATTTAATTCATGTTTCACAAAAGTCAACTATACATCATGGGTACAATTAAAATTTAAATAGAACAGTTGCCCAGATGGCCTTTCCAAACTGAATTCTATTCTTCTATGAAAGTGTTTAGGATAGTATATTTGTTTTAATACTATTGGAAACTACACCATAATGATAAAAATAGTACTGATATATTACAAACATTGTAAGGTTGCTACAGCTTTGAGATAACACATCTCTACTCTGGATATTCATTTATTGCTAGATATTCACTTTCAAAATGTGTAGAGGCTCATTTATTGAGCCCTCAGAACCATTAATTTGTTACTATAATAAATGGTTGATGTACCTGTTGATGCACCAATGGCACCAATAAGCACTGGAGGTATTGCCATTATAAGACATCCAAACGCTGCCAGAAAAGAGAGCATTTGTGCATACATAGCTGATGAAGAAGAAAGGACTCGCTGGAAATAGGCTTGCCATGGGATTCCTCCTAACATCTACAAATAATCATAAACATCATTGCAGTCATCCATTCCTGGAAAATAGATGTTCACATGAATCCAAGCTACATGCTCCTTTAGCAAACCTATTTGCCTAGCAGCCAATCCTACACCTTCAGCAGTAAAACAATGCTTTAAACCCTGCAGGCATTTTCTTCCTGACCAAACTATGGAAAGACATTTAAGCTGACCAGAAAGAAGGTTGTCCCTTTAAGCTAGATTTCACCCCCTCCAAACCCCATTATTTTTTGGATTACATTTCAAGAAAGCAGCAGGAGAGAAGGATTTTTCATGATTCCTTCATTCTTGGCTTGTCTCTAATTCAGTGCTTCTAAACTTCAGCAACTTTAAGATGTGTGGGCTTATAGTCCCAGAATTCTGGGAATTGAAACTGAGACATCTTAAAGTTGTCAAGGTTGAGAAACACTCTCTAGTTCCTTTTTTTCTGGACAGAAAATAGTTCCAAAAAGGGATCTCCAGTGACAGGATTGGCAAATCTCAAAAAATAACTGTGTGTAAAAGCTGTTGTGTTAAGCTGTTTATCCACATACTGTAGAAGCTGGTTTGGCTTTAAATATTCACTGGGTTAAAAACCAATTGCTGATGCATCATTTTTCTGTTAATTTTGCAACAATGCCTTCAGACATGTTACAGAATTTGTATTGGGAATTTTATATATTAAACCAATTTCATACTGCTCACTCACACATTTCTATCCTGCTCTGTAACCCAGAAATATATCTTCCTACTTCAAGATTTTAAGATTTTAAAATACATTTATCCAATCTTTCAAATATGCATCTATCTAATTATTCTTCTGTTGCAGATCTACTGAATCCTATCATATTCACTATTAGAAGAGTTCCTAAGACCTTTCAACAGAGAGGTCTTCTGCTTTTTCACAATGTCATATAATTATAATTGCATATCTTCAGCATATAGTTAAATTTAAAAGGTTATTTGTGCAGTTGTTCAAAGTTATTTTGCTAGGGCACATAATTGTATAATTCAATCATTCTGGATTACAACCAACACAATTCGTAGGAGCAGATCTCCAAAACCTCTGGAGAGATCTAGACTGCCTCTCCCAGCATTAGACAATTTGTAGTTTAAGAGTTTGGAAAATAAACCTTAAGTGGTTTGAGATCTTTCACAAAAATCTCACCAGTAAGAAGAAATTGTCAATCCATATGTAAACATCAGGGGATTCAACGGTTCCAAGCCAGGGTTTTTGATATACTTCATGCACAGCTGTGTATCCAATGTCTGTTACTGCAGGATGGTTCATGGCAAAGGGGATGCTGATCCACTGTGAAAAAAAATGAAGCAGACAGTAAAAGAATGGCATAAACATTTTTGCATTTTATCTTCTTCATTCGTCATTTTTTAGTTGCAAAACATTTTTGCAGGCAAGAAAATATTGAAATGGTTTTATTTACATTTCTTCTCATCTTTTTACTAAATTAACAGAGAAGATTGGTAACAATCCTGTAAAATGGAAATATGATCATTCAAAGATTAAAATATACCAATTTAAAATGCATGGAAAGAAACACAACCAGAGAAAATAAATACTTTGTATCCACACAAATTAGATCATATCTTAATTTAAAACAAAACAAAACAGTGGTCTTTGAGATTGAAAGACAACAAGCATGGAACTAAAGTAATCTTCTTTTACAGGAAGTTTCAAAATTGGTAGCAGAAGGTCCTCTCTCTGATTCTATTATGTGTGTCACTGACAGTGAGAGAACAGAACCTAAAACCTAAACAATCCTTTTCTGTTTAACTGGCTTTCCTTTAATTACTTGGGAGAAATTGTAAGCATCTGAAATTATTTTCCTGAAAACATATTGCTCACATTATCTCTTGTGAAAGAAAGGAGAATTCTATTTTCTATTTTTAATTCACATTCTACTTCTAGAATGAATTGGATCAGAGAATGAAAATGGCTGTTTTAGGAACAAAAGGTATGAAACTATAGTCTCTTACTTATCAAGGGAACACACAATACTAGGTATACAGAACAAATTCAATGGCCCCATCCTGGTTCTGGCTGTGTTTATTTGGTAATAAGCATCAGTGAATGCAGTTCAACCTACTTAAGCAGAGGACTGAGCTCCAGTTTTATAACAGTATTTAGTTCTGTATGTGTGTGTGTGTGTGTGTGTGTGTGTGTGTGTGTGTATGCAGGTACGTTGGAATTGTAGAATGAAAAGGAAGCAGTATGTGAGGAGAACAGAGGTATTTGTCCACATTTACTCTCTTTCACATACTCCTGATACAAAGTCTCTATTGTATTGCACTTATTGATGTGACTGGACAAGTCTTTTTAAGAACACAAGTAAATGTTTGCAGCTATACATCTCAAGTCTTTGGTGTTCTCTGAGCTTGGTTGTTTGCTTGAAGATGTTTTATCACCCAACTAGGTAACATCAACAGTGCTAGTGGGTTTTGTTCCCTGTTTATATACAGCTTGCACTACCATTGTTGGTGGGGTGGGGTTTTTTCCTTGGCAGTTTCTTGATTAGAATTGTTTGGGGTTTTTTTCTTGATTGTTTGCCTGATGTTAATCCCCGCTTATTGGGCACAGTCTTCTATAGAGTATCCTTCTTAGCTTTTTTTAATTGTCTTTTTTGAATAGAATATAAATGTGATTTATCTCTGTGTATCTATTGATTTATCTCTGTGTGTCTATTGATGACTGATTTGTTTGAATGACAAATTCCAACCAATTCCCTAGTGTTTTTGAATTTAGATTGGTTTTGGATGCTCACAGTTCCCAGTTGAAACTATGGTTGAGCCTATCGATGTGTTGTGAATTTTCATTGTGTCTTCTGCTTGCTATTTGGTGTTCATGGATGTGCTCTGCCAATCCTGTCTGTCTGTCCTACATAATGGCTGTTACAGTCCTTACACTTTTTGTTGTAGATGAATCATGTTTCTTTTGTTCTTAGACTACTGGACCTTTGGTTTATTTAAGATGTTTTGGGGGTATTTTAGTTAGAGTGTGTACTACCATAATGCCACCTGGTTGTAATAGTTTGTTGTTTCTGAGATGTTTTTTGAAGTATGGTTTTTAATGTATCCTTTTCATAGCTTGTGTTGTGTGCTATAGTGTTGGAGTGGTCAGGCTCTTTTTAATAAAGTTGTTGCATGGGTATCAATTTTGTTGGAACATATTTTATAGTAATGAAACAACTGAAGCAAGCTCAGAGAACACCAAGTTCTCCACAGTTCATTCCTGAACTAAATATATTCTCTTCTACTGGATCCAAGAATCCTTGTCAGGATATAATGGCAGCATGCAGCATTAGTGTCATTGCACATAGATGCTAACTGGATGTTTACTATCTGATTTTATTATTGAAAGGTTTTCTTAAACATGTGATCAGTCACGCTTAAATCTGATCCATAAGGCAACAGATAACCATAAAATTAAGATCATTAACTTTAATTCTATTTAAAGTTGAAAGCAAGTCTTTTCTAGCATAGGGAAGAGAAATTGAGGGAGGGAAGGAATAAACAAAAGAAAATGGAAGACATAAAGAAATAAAATGTGTCAATTCACCCAACATTGGGGAAATGATTGTTGCTGCCTTGGGTAGGGGGGATTTATTGGGTTTTGTATTTGGGATTTTGCTTCTGTAAGTCACCTGGAGTCATTGAAACTAAGTTGGATGGCCATAGATATCTTCTTAATAAATAAATAATAAAAAAAAAACCATACTCTATAAAAGTTTATTTTCTGGGAGAGGTTTATTCTCTGATAGGGATCTCTGCCTTTTTGTGCAGAAGTAGGTAGAGAACAATATTTCTTTGCATATATTTTCTATAAACAAAGGCAAACAAAGGTTTCCTCCATCACAGTGCCGCCTTCTACATAAGAAGGGTATTTTTCTCTGTGGAAAGAAGATACCTGTTTGCCTCTGTGTGCACAAAGAGAGGCAGAACTGAGAACAAAGAGAGGCAGAACTGAGAACAGAGAACTGTTTACTGGAGTAAACAGAGTTTAACTAAGGGGCTGGGATTTTGTTTTCAGTTTTTCCTACTGACATAATCTGGATACAATGGAGTGGAAGGGAGATAATTGAGCTAAATGAAAGCATTCTCTTCCTATATCAAATGTGTGCATAATGGAGGTACGAACAGAGGAGAAGCAGTAGCAAGGTTTGGAGAGAAGAACTGTAGATATCACATGCCTAAGTAAAAATGGTTCCCTAAGAAAACATTATGTGGCCAGAAGTGAAGGATTTAACTCAACTGACAGCCCAATCAGATTCTGTCCTTGTATCCTGGATAGATATTCAGAGGCACTGGCAAATCAAGAACCATCATTATGCCAACTTCCTTCCTGGCCATTTCTCACATCTTTTTCTCTTGGATACAAATTGACTTCTCTCATTACCTGCAATCTTGCAATTCATCAGCAACTTTTAAATTGATTTCAATCTATGTTCTTATTTGATTCTTATTTAATATAAATCACAGTTATATTGTGCTGATTTATTCAGTTGGTGCTGATATATACAGTTGGTGCTGATTTATTCTAAAACAATAGTTAAGACAAGAGTAATATAGACTTAATATTCCCTTTCTTCTACACGTTAATCAGCATGTTCTTGTAATCTGTATTGACATGAAGCATCTATTTCCCATGCTTGATGTAAAATACAATCACCTTGGTGTTACAAATGGAAAAGTAAATACAAAACTCACAAGTCCTAAGAAAATGCAGAACAACTGGACCACATCAGTGTAAGCTACGGAATAAAGTCCTCCCACTAAGGTATACAGGGTTGCAATGGCAGCAGAAATAATAATTGAAACAGTGTTGTTGATGTCAATTATCACACTTATGGTGGCACCTGTAACAAGGCAGAGAAATAAATTAAATGTCTGCTAATAATTTGTGTAGTTTTCAAAGTATTTTAGTGTGACTGAGAAGGTCACTTTTGTACCTTTTTGTCTCTGTTTCTAAAACAAGATCATAGTTTCATGAGGAAAAAAGAAAAAGATACTTGCAGAAGTCAAATGTAGTCTGATGTATATACTATCTTCTCAAGGATCTAATGAAGCTCATAACTTTCTAAATTAAATAATCTTGTATTGCTTAATGTTATCCATTCTTTTGCCCAAACTAAACAAGATGCTGCAAAATATAGTTTT
>JANHFM010010307.1:0-15378 GCA_032468115.1 Grayia smithii | reverse complement strand
AATGGAAATTTCCCCTGGAGGGGGATAAGAATGAAGATTTTGCAGTATCCTTCCCCTGCCATGCCCACCAAGCCACGTCCACAGAACGGGTAGTAACAAAATTTAGATTTCACCCCTGTTCCAAACCCTCTGCGCATCTACTTTTCATGAAAAAAGGGCCAGTTTTTGGCTTTCCAAACCCCCCATGTGTCACATTTTTGTCCTCTCTGGCCCCCAGGAATACTCTGCAGGCCTCCCAAAGCCTCTGTGCATCCAGTTTTTCCCAAAAATGGACCGTTTTTCGCAAAAACTGAACACATAGAGGGTTTGGGAGGCCTGCAGAGTGCTCCTGGAGCCGGGGAGGGCAAAAACATTTTTTTTCCCTTGTTTTCCTCTTCGAAATCTTGGTGTGTCTTATACTCCAGTGCATCTTATAGTCTGAAAAATATGGTAGATTACCAAGATGCAAACTGATCACAGATCAGTGAACAGCACAGATCAGTACAGATCACAAAACAGAAGTTGTTTACATGGGCATACAGAGGATCATGACTAACTATGGAGCTCCATGCTGCACCAGATGAAGCAGAACATTCCCTTTTAGCGCACACTGCATTAACTGAACTGCATGTGACAAGGCATGTAACAAGGAGCTCCTGATACTGGACAGGCACAAATAGTTTAAGCTCTGTGAAGGCTCTCTGAGCTATAGGTGGCACATGCTTTTTAAACAAGAAGCCATGGAAGGCTCCAAATTGTGTACTGGGTCTGTTTGGGGGCAGTTCTACTCCATCTAGAACAAAAGAAGGAAACTCTGTGGATTCAGGTAGTCCCATAGTTCACAGTCACTCAGTCTTATATGAATTGAGTCCAAACCCAAGTTCCCCATCCAGATCCCACCTCATCCAGATACAGGGACAGAACCTCAATGGTATTTTCATATCAAATTGGATGTAAAATTGGACGAAGTTTTCCCACAGATCAGGAAGGGCCAGGACAGATGTACTCCTTCCATCTCAGTCCCACAACAGCTCACCAACAAGAGCAAACAATGTTGTGCTCATAGTGGGACTAGGGTTGAAATATGACTGATAAGGATCAAGCTATTCGAACAGCTTGGCTGATGTGATTTCGGGTTCTTTTATTTATTTTATTTATTTTATTTCTTCTATTTCTTCTTTTCTTTATTTTTATCCATTTCTAAATTTGTTTTAATTTTAATTTAATTCTGGGTGATTGTCTTTTTGTCTTTTAATCCTTGTGAGCCGCCCCGAGTCTTTCGGGAGATGGGCAGCATAAAAATTTATTTAAATAAATAAATAAATAAATAAATAAATAAATAAATAAATAAATAAATAAATAAATAAAATAACACTGCACTCTTCTGGAAAGCATTGATGCTTTTCTTGGGATCAGCTGCAGCCATTCTCAGCTTAGATGTCCCAGCTACTACTACCAGGATCATATTGTGTGATGTCTCCTATGGATGATGGCTCCTCCACATCTTCCTCAGAGGCCTCAGGGAGAGCATTCCTGGCACATCTGGTATTGCTGGCCCTGAGCTGTTGGCTGAACGTGCCTCACCTGGGAGAGCTCATAGGCCAATGAAGAAGAGGGGGAGGAGTTGCTAGCTTTGGTAGATGCTAGAGCACGCAGGACAGAGAGGCGGAGATCTGCTAGATTAATGGGGCAAAGGCCCCGCCCCTCTTAATGGGCTGCACTGGGAGGGGCTATTTAGCACGGCAGGCAGAGGGAGGCATTGCTGGAAACAAAGTGTGTGGGTCATGGCCAGATGGTTGTTTGTGTTTCTGGAACTCTGCAGCTTGTGGATTTAAATCATTTGTGGAGAGCGTTTATGTTTGTGTTTGAAGCAGCCAGTTATCTGTCAGGTGGACTAATTGGCCATTTGTTGGAAGGTTAGTCTGGAGCTTGTTTGTGGCTGGCTTCAATGAAAACAAACCCCCAAACTCCTGGCTTGGACTATTCCTGTGACTTCTCCTTGCAAGCCCTGAAACTTGGGCCACGGGACTTTTTGACAAACCTCAGTGGAGGCCCTTAACCTCGGAGGGGATTTTGAGCTGTTTGTTTTTCGAACCTATTCAGGCAAAACCTTTATTTCCAAGACTATTTTTGTTTGGCCATAAGTTTGTTTTGCTTTTGCTTATCTGCTTGGTTGCGAGCCAATTACTGTGCTAAGCTTGCAGCTGGGAGCTAGCTGAAATCCTGAAATGGAACTGTTGGGGGAACAGACTGAATAAATCTCTCTGCACCAACTCTGACATGTGGGTGAGTTGGGGCAGGACACATTGGCCTTTACTTTCTACATCTTCTATAGTTCCTTCATCAGCTTTTTCAGCTTTTTATATACTTTCCTAATGTTACTGTCACTTGGCATCACTACAGTGGTAGGTTGCTCCCAGTTCAGGCCGGTTTGTGCGATCCGGTAGCGGTGACGCTGTGACGTCACTGAACCGGTTCTCCACGATTGGGAGCTGGGCCCACCCGCGTGCCCATACTTACCATTCTCGGGGCTCCGCGCGCTCTGCGCATGCACAGAATGCTTTTTTTGAGGGTTTTTCCTCAAAAAAAGCTACTGCACATGCATGGAGCGCCCGTTCGGTGTGTGCGCAAAGCATGCACACACACCCGATGCAAGTGCAAAGCGCATGCATCATCAGAACCGGTAGTAAAGGTAAGTAGAACCCACCCCTGCACCATTATATCTATTACCACCAGTGTCTTCTGATCCTTGTCTATTACCACAATGTCTGGTTGATTGCCCCAGTACCTGCCTATCCTTCTGATTCTGGAAATCCCCCAGGGTCTTAATCGCAATGTTATTCTCCACAATCTAACCAGTTAATTTCTCTCTAACCCAGCTACCTTCTCTCTAAGTTGCCTTAGCTTCCAACCTCATTTTCCAGGGGTTGGATGGGTATGTACTCATTTCAGGTTGAACTACTTATTCAGAGTTCTAAAGGAAACGTTCTGATATTCTGAAGAGCCAAGGTGGCAGGGGTGAAATGCTACCGGTTTGCACTGGTTCAGGCGAACTGGTAGCAGCAGTGGGTGGTTCGGAAAACTGGTAGCGGCAGCAGTGCAAGGCTCCACCCACCCACCCGGACGTTGTTACTTCCTGGTTTTAACCTGTTTTTTACCCTCTGTGCATGTGCAGAAGGCTGTACGCATGCGCAAAGGGTCCAAAATCGCATATGATGTGCGCCCACACACACTTCTGAACCGGTAGGGAAGGTAAGTAGATTTCACCCCTGCATGGTGATACAATGGTTAGAATGCAGTACCGCAGGGCTAACTCACTGCTCACTCTAGGAGTTTGATTCTGAGCAGCTCAAGGCTGACTCAGCCTTCCATCCTTCCAAGGTTGGTAAAATAAACCAACCAGAACAGATTGTTGTGGGCGATATGATGATTCCGTAAACCGCTTAGAGTGGGCTGTAAAGCACTGTGAAGCAGTATACAAGTCTAAGTGCTATTGCTATATTGTGTTTCAGTGCAGGGCTACAGTATCTAGATTACAAAAATCCAGATGTAGATTTTTGCACCTGTTTCTCCATCTGGAATTTTGGTCTTCTGAATTTTTGAAACCCTGACCTGGTAGCTTTCACACACCTGGTGTGTGAGAGAGGGGCACATTTTCCCCTATTTCATCACTTTTTTTTTTTTAAATGAACTTTTGTTTTCAGTGATGAATGGCTGTTTCCATTAAAGTAGTGACCCACTGTTCCTATGCCCACACAATAGATTCACCACCATAATCAGTAACATCCATAGCACACTACAAAAGCACAGATAACTAATTAATTGAAAAGCCAAAATAAGGCTGATGTGTGAAAACAGCAAGTTCAATACAATGCGGCTATCATATATGACAGTTCATAAAGGGTTCAATAAACCGATTTCTGCTGCTTGTTAAGCAAGGGAAGGGAGAGGCTGGGAAACAAGCTGATTGGCAGGCTGTAATTTGACTGTCAAATGAGTTTTTCTAGTGTACAAGGTCCACTTACAAATTCCTGGCTTCCTTTGTTTAAATTGAGAATGCATAAGGGTTGTTGTCCTTGCTGAAAATTGCATTCCTTCTTGACAAGTTATTTTTGTTGTAGGAACTACATCTCTTTCTGGCACTGGTTGATGCCAGAAAGTTTACATCGCATTTTATGAGCTATATCATCCGACTAGAGGACAAAAAGGGGGACAACGGACGTGCACACTGTTAAATACTCATGATAACACAGGTAGCTCTTTCCATGCAATAAAATGTCTTTTAAACATCTATTTTAAGGAAATCATCAGCTTTCCACCCATATCTATTGGTCATCAGAAGTTAAAATGGAGATTTCCCAGTGGTTAGTGAAATTTTGCTATGGATTATATTAACAGTAAGCTCTTCCCCCCCCCCCCCTTTTAGTAAATAATGAAATAGAAATGTGTTAAGTTGCACGTGACTTTAATTAGTATCATTTTGGCTATTTACTGAATACTCATTCTATTCAAATAATATATTAAGGACAGGCTACATATTATACTGGAGATGTATCAGAAATCCCTTATCCTTTGTAAAGAAACAGCACAATGAATTGCTTTGACATGGAAAAAAAATAAGGAGACAAGAATAACAATAAGTCTCCAGCTGAAATATCTCTTCATTAGTTATCCATATTTCAGCATGATGTTTATCATGTCATCATTGGTATCAAAGGACTAAAAACAATTGAGGAAGCATCTAAAGTAGAAAGAGGATACAGTAGGTTGTAACGCTAGGATTCATCACCAGCTTTGGTGTCTGCCAAGATGTTTACCCAACTCTATTTTAATTTCTTTTAATATTTTTTCAACTTACCAAGTGGCTTGTTTTAAAAGCTACTGCACTACAAAGGAAAACACCAGAAGGGTCATTAATTCTAGAAATATCTTTGGTTTGTGCATAGAGCTCATAAGCATCCCAACAAAATAAAAATGATTGGTTACTGTAATCAAAGCCTTTTCTGTGAATATAATTATCCAACATGGAAAAAAAAAGCACAGGTAATCTGGAAGTTAGTGCTGAGTACCCTGTAAGGCTAGAAAATCCAGCTGACATGTCCCAACAAGGCAGCCATTTTCTGGATGATCAAGTCCTTACAGCAGTCCTTTTTGTCTAAATGCCACAATGTGTTCTCAATGGAATTACATATACTATTTGGTTAGAAAGCCCTGATAAAATTATCAGAACAATAGATTAGGATTGGGGAAATCCAAATTCAAAACAATACTTTAACTGAAGAATCATTTGGAGACCATGGGCCCAATTTATCTTTCAGATTAATCTACCTCACGGGATAAATGAGTAGGAAAACAACCCATCAGGTGTGCCATTTTGAATTCCTGGAATATATTTTTTTTTTCTTCCATTGAGTCCTGTCCAGGTTTCAGAGACTGCCTAGACAAGTCCTTGTAGTTTTCCTGGCATGGTTTTTCAGAACTACCATGTTTCCCTAAAAATAAGATCCTGTCTTATATTTTTTTTGAACCCCAAAGTAAGCACTTGGCCTTATTTTCAGGGAGGTCTTATTATTTTGGGGCGCATGGAGCAAGATGGAGCTCCTCTTGCTCTTTTACATGATTTCCAGGTCTGCATTTAAATATTTTCAGGGAGGGCTTATTTTCAGGGGGTGGCTTATTTTAGCACATGCGCTCAAAAGTCCAGTTGGGTTTATTATCGGGGATGTCTTATTTTCAGGAAAACAAGGTCATTTGCCATTGCTTAGGGTTGAGTGAGACTGACTGACGTAAAGTCAACCAGCTGGCTTCATGTCCAGCCTGGACTAGAACTCACAGTCTCCCACTGATGCTACTGAACCACTACACCACTACATCACAATGGATGTCTCCTGGAATTATGGCAAGGTATAAGTCAGGGGTGAAATCCAAATTTTTTAGTACCGATTCTGTGGGCGTGGCTTGGTGGGTGTGGTGTGGCTTGATGGGCATGGCAAGAGAAGAATACTGCAAAATCTCCATTCCCACCCCAGTCCAGGGAAGGATATTGCAAAATTTCCATTTCCACCCCACTCTGGGCCAGCCAGAGATGGTATTTGCCAGTTCTCCAAACTACTCAAAATTTTCCACTACCAGTTCTCCAGAACCTGTCAGAACCTGCTGGATTTCACCCCTGGTATAAGTACAAGAATGCATGTACGAAGGAATATAATGTATGAAAATTAATCCATTCATTTCCACCATTTATCAGTTTTAAAGTATCACACACAGAAACAGAAGAGAAACACAATAAAGAATATGTGCTATTACATCTGGATCACCACATGGAAGTCCAGGGTCCCACAGTCAAAAGAAACCAGAAATGTCTCATCAGTTATTTGCTGGATTGAATTTCCAATAAGGCAGTTATCCCAAAGATGCTTTTTTTGGAGGAACCATGACCTGGATGACTGAGAATCTCTATAGACAAAAGGCAGTTACTTACCTGTATTTAAACATTTCCCTGATCTTCATGGAATCTTTAGGGACAAACCCAAGTACTGCTCTGAGTACAGTCCTTGAGGTAGCTCTCTTCTTTTTTGAGGGTCTTTTTGATATTGCCCATGCAAATTTCACATCATGTTAATTTTTCCCATCTATATGAAATGGGAAGTGGGATGAGAAGAGCACCTTTTTAACACAAATGAGCCATAATGGATTTTGAATGAATTTATTATAGTAAATATATTTTCACTGGTGAGTTCTTTGTTTTATTTCAGGTTTGCCAATGCTGCATGATAATGAAGCTATATAAATCTATATTTTAAAAATTACTTTCGCACCCCTAGGGGTGGTATGTATCTTCCTCAGTCTCTTCACTAGGGTTGTTTTTTTTTTTCCTGGTCCTTGACTACTACCACAATGTCTGGCTGATGGGCTACTGCCTGCCTGTTTGAATCTGGAAACCCCATGGGATATATTTGACTACAAATATGGGGGTAGATTGCCCCCCCACACACACACACACTGCTTTTGTTAATCTTCCACTGTAAATGGCTGCTTCTGTCAATCTAATGGTAGGATAGCTGTACAAAGATCTTAAAATTAGTCAGGAGGGAATTGTATAGCTACAGCAAATATCCCCATACTATTATTCATTCACTGTTATCAGTGTTTATAAATCAACTTTCTACAAATGTCCCCAAACTGACATACAATAAATCAAAAAAGCAATTGCACATTGAAAACAATATTTAACATTTTCTTAATATTAAAATGCCATTAGAACTCCATTAAAAGACAACTTAGTGCCAAAACTGAAAGTAAGGATTGAGGCATTAAAATCAGAAGACTGGAGCAGCACATAGACATACTGAGCAGAAAAGAGTGATGATTTAATAGGGATGACAGAGAAGATTCTGCAGCAGGAAGTATCCAATAAAGACAATTCCTGCAAGGGGAAAAATATGAAGACAAAATAAACCAGCGAACAGAGATGACAATCAGAAGCAGGAGATACAGACAATACTATAGAATGTTGGGATTCAGACAACAGCATTGATAGCTAAAAGAGCAACAGGTTCTGAAATTTGAGGGAAAGGGAAAAAAAAGATTACTAGAACAAAAACAGAAAGGTGGATCCCTGAAGGGTAGAGGAGATGTTGAAACAAGATTGAAGAGAAGAAATGTGAAGGTTGGTGACAACCAGCTTACAACAATAAGAATCCACAACATAAACCCACACCCACATCCATGGCATCAGCAATAAATCAAATCAACCACTTGATTTACTCCATTCATGGTCCCTCAGGCCTGCTGACAAAACCACATCTTCAGGGCCTTTTAGAAAAGACAAAGTGGAGGTCAATTGTACCTCAAGGGGAATAATGTTCCATAGATAAGGGGACATCACAAACAAGGCTCTTTTATGTGGTCCCACCAGATGGACATCCTTAATAGACGAGGACTGCAACATACCCTGACTTCCAGTCTTTTTCAGAATGTTCGTTCATACTGGAGACAAACATACTGTAAGTATGAAGCTTTCTTTTCATCTGCATTATCATTGTAATTAGGAAGGGGATAGGAAGCTGCTGTCTGTTAAGTTGAACATCTTATCATACAGAGCTTTGGTGGTGCAGTGGTTAGAATGCAGTATTGTAGGCTAATTCTGCCGACTGCCAGCAGTTCAGTTCTAACTGGCTCAAAGTTGACTCAGCTTTCCATTCTCCTGAGGTTGGTAAAATGAAGACCCAAATTGTTGGGGACAATATGATGACTCTGTAAACAGCCTAGAGAGGGCTATAAAACATTATGAAGCGGTATATAAGGTAAAGGTTCCCCTTACACATATGTGCTAGTCATTCCCAACTTTAGGAGGCGGTGCTCATCTCTGTTTCAAAGCCAAAGAGCCAACATCACCATGGTCATGTGGCCGGCATGACTAAATGCCAAAGGTGCACGGAACACTATTACCTTAACACCAAAGGTGGTCCCTATTGTTCTACTTGCATTTTTTATGTGCTTTTGAACTGCTAGGTTGGCAGAGGCTGGGACAAGTACCGGGAGCTCACCCCATTATGCAGCACTAGGGATTCGAAGCGCTGAACTGCTGACCTTTTGATCGACAAGCTCAGCATCTTAGCCCCTAAGCCACCGCATCCCATTGAAGCGGTATATACTGTAAGTCTAAGTTCTATTGCTATTATCCCTAAACTGAGCAAAGGAGTGCCAGAATGACCATTTACAATCCACACTTTTTGAACTTATGAAAATAATACCTGACAGAATATACAACTGCATCTACTGACAGCATCTCTCCTTGAAAGCTTGGCTGGCAGATAAATATTCCACAGCTATTTTAGCTGCCATTCTTAAAATTAAACTAAAAACAACCATTTTCTCACCATCTATGCACAGAGTCAATTTTCTGTCTCCTGGTCGTGCGATTACTTTCAACTCTTTTTGAAAGGGGAACTTGCACTGTCATCTTTCACCATGTATTCAGCCAAAAGGGAGGAACAAAAAGGTTTACAGTGATATAGAAAATAAGATGAGTTTTATTCTAAGGGGTTTAATATTTGCTTGCTTGCTTGCTTGATGGTTTATTTACTACCAAAGAGGTTTTATGAAACCTTGCTTGAATTCTCGCTTTCTTCTCTGCTTTATTTTTTTCTTGCTGCTTTATTTTTTTATTCTTGCTTTTGAAATTTAATAAAATCATATTTTTTTAAAAAATGAAGCTTGGCTCAGGAATCAAGCAAGGGGTAGGTAAAAATTGACCCAATCTTAAAGAGCACTATATGTAATATGCATATGATCTTGAATAAATTTAGGGCATGTCATAGAGAACACATTACTTGCTGAAAATGTAACTTCATTAACTATTTTGCTATAGGTCAATGCTGCTTAAAGACAAACATAATGCAAATTCGGCATTCTTCTGCACATCAGCATATCAATTTTTTATATATATATAAAAAAAACACACACACACACAAAATTCTAATGTTATTCAGAAGCATGCCTTGCAATTTTCCCAAGCTTTTTTCTTTCCCCTACAAAACAGGTATTTGTTTTTCTACCTTATTCTCTAGGTACCTGCAATGTTCTTTTGAATTTCTCTTGGGAGAGTTTTGGGATATGGGAAGTCATGGAGGGTTCAGAGACACTCGTACAAAGGAAAACAGGATGTTCGCACGTTCTTTGTTCACCTTGCATCGAAACAAGTACAAAAACTTCACATTCCACCCATGAGAATGTCTCAAATTTTCATACCCTTTGAAAGCATTTGAAAAGCAAATTCATTTTCATCAAATGGAATGAAATACTAGTAACAAAAAAAAAAAAAATCAGGAGAATTTTGCTGCATAGATAGATGGAATATTAAAAGCCCTGCAGTATGATCCATGCAGGGATCTCTAAACTTAGTAACTTTAAGATTTGTGGACTTGATGTGGAGAAGAATAAAACTTTGACTTTGGGATTTACGATTAGATTGATAGATCTTTATAGAAATGGCTTGTTTATACTATCAGTAAAAAGTAAAAAGTTGTGATTTGATGTTAATGCCTTATTTTACCGTAAAAGAGAAAGTTGGAAGTCAACGCTTCTTTTGCTTTCTGAGTTTGGTTGTTTTCTTGCAGACATTTCATTACCCAAACTAAGTAACATCATCAGTGCTAGCACCAAGGACCCCTCATTTCAACCCTGAGTTACAAATATTCTCCTTTATAAGAGCAAAAATGTTCTACTGCTCTTTTTCAACTATTAGAAATCAGGGTCACTTCTTAAAATTAAATTGTCGAGTTCTTTTTCTGGACAGTTAACCTGTAGAATTTGCTGCTGTCAGACTGGTCACCATGCCAGAGGACTTGACAAATTAATGGTAGCTCCAAGCTATCAAAAGCTCTTAGTATTGATAGCTAATTATTACATTCTAAATCATAGGCAGCATATCGAAATTGCCAGTTGCTAGGGAGCCATGCTAGAAAGCAGCTTGTTTATCTTTGTATATTTTCTGAAGGCCATTCTAATTGGCAGAGTAGAGAGACCCTTGGACTGAGCTCTTTGTATGGTCTTAAATCATAATAATTACAATTGTTGATAAGAAAGACAAAAAGTCTGGATAGTAGATGTTGCAGTATCTAAAAATAGCAAAATAGAAGAGAAAGAACAGGGTGAAATTCTTTAGCAACAAACTGGAATATTATTGTTATGCTGGTAGATTTTGTTTACACTGAAATATATTACTCTAGCCATTGTTTCTAAACCAAAAGTTACATATAAGAATTGTAGAGTTTGCTCAGCACATTGGAAGTGAACATGTGGTATCCAGGATACACTCCTAATAATGTTACCTAACCATTCAAATGATCCTGTTAATATTCAAAGTTTCATGGACAAAGCATAGTGCTTAAGCTTGAATGTGTTGCTGTCCTTGGTTCTGACTCAATGAGCATATAAGTGGCAACCATTCCTCAGCATCTAAAGCAGTAAAATTCTAGTTCTTAATTACAAGTTGTCTTTTTGTGAGCATAACAGGCTTTTACAATATTTGCTTCCACAATGTGAAACACAACAGAAAGCTTTCATGTACAGTAACTTGTATTAAAAGAGAACTTGCATATTAAATTCCCTGAAAATTGTTTAAGCCACTCAGTTTCCATCACCTCAGCATGCAGTTTATTCTTGGTTTCTTGAGCACTTGCAACAAAATTATAGTTTAAAACCTCCCTGTTGCTTTCCAGATAATCAAAACACAGCTGGAAGTAAGGCTGATTATTTTATTTATTTTAAAACTTGTCACTGGCAACCCACTCTATATACATAGTTATTGATTGTTAGGTGACAAAAGTTGCAAAGGATATTTCAGAGATTTATCAGAAGGATTCCCTTCCCACTTACATGATTTACTTATTGTATAATTTTGTATATTGCCCCAATTCAAGCTGTACAACAGGAAAATAAAGATCAATTATCATATTTAATTGAGTTGATAAAGTGAGTTTGCAATGAGGGCACAGGAACCTGTGGTAGCAATCACAGTACTGGTGGGAATAGTAGATTGGTATTGGAAATTGTTAAGTTATTATTAGGAAAGAGATATTAAAACTTTAAGGGCTATTTTGTCTTCTGATAGCTGTGTCAGCTTCTAGAAAGTTTCCAGCCCTCCAAAGAACCTGATTTTCCTTCTATGAAATACAGTTCAAAATAAAACAAATCATCCATCATGGATGAGGTGGCTTAAGAAGACAGGTGAGCTGTTGAGGGTTTAGTTTCTTCCTGCAGCATTCCACTAGAGGGCAAGTGGGAAGGCGCATGAAGCAATTGTCATCATAAAAACTTACCTTCCTTACCCAGAAGTTTCAGAAAAGTGATAAATACTTTTGGCAATCTGGATACCACCTTGCAAACCATTAACCTTGATGATATTTAACAACTTCTTTTGCATTGTTAGAATATATCAGCTTCGGTTTGTGATATTTTGTATTGTCAGTTGTAACTGGAAGGATATTACAGATGCCTTAGTTATGATAAATGGCTCCCTGAAGGAGGAAAGCTTGTTTCTTTGTTTAAAGGATGCAATTCTTAAACCTCTTTTGAGAAGCCTATTCCAGATACCCTGGAGATAAGGAATTATAGGCCAAATTTAACTCTTTTTATTTAAGATGATTATTTAAGACACCATTGAGACAATGGTGGCAGCTTCTTACCTGCAGGCAATTCTGCAGGAAAGATTTTTTTGACCCATTTCAGGTTGAGATGAACTATGGGGTTGAGATGGCCTTAAGTTGGCTTTAAGAATGATTTTTGTTTGGAGACTGACAGATGGTGCATGACTTTCTGGATACTCCTGGACTTCCTTAGTGGCTTTCAGTACTAATGTATATGGTAACTATGGGACAGATTTCTCATGCTGATCCTGATAAAAAGTAATAATGGCTACTAAAATAAAGAACAGGTACAGATTGCCTCACTTTTTACAGAAAAGGCAAGTCTTATCCCTTTTATAAAAGCTGTATAAAAAAAAGCTTGAAGGAAAAGGGCAAGAGTTTCACTACCATAGGCTGTTGATATATATTTGTTTGTTTGAAAGTCATCAATAGAATTCTTGTGCTATGATCTTAATCTACTGCCTAATAAATACAGTTAATCAGAGTTCTTAGATTCTTGTGTTATGAATTAAGTGATTTAAGCCTACATTATTAGGAGAGGAATTTGAAGGAATTCTAGATCACTAGAGAGATTTGGGAACAGAAGGCATGGTTGTATAGGTTTTCCATTTCTATCTTTCAGTTATCTTTCAGTTATATTTCAGATGATATCATTTGTAGATATTTGTTCCTTGAAACAAGAACTATTATATAACTTTGCTCAGGATTCCACTCTGTCTTCTGTGTTTTTCAATGCCTACTTGAAAACGTTGGGGAAGACTATCTGATTTTTTTTGCTGGGCAGTATCAGTATGCTGATGTATTGAAAACCCAAATGAATTTCTCTGTGACATTTTAGGAAATTGTATACTTTCCTTCAATGTCTGCCTGAAGTCAGTAATGAACTGGAAGAGGGATAATACATTGAAATAAAATCCAGACAGGATGGAGGTGCTCATTATGAGTGGCCGGACTTCCAAAATCATGGTAAATGTGTATATTCAGAATGGGATTATGCTCTCCTAAAAAGAGCACATCATAGTTTAAAGGCAAGCTTCTGGAACAAACCTTTCTTGATCTTCACAGATAGAGGAAATAGCCCGGAGTGCCTTTTATCAGCCTTTGTTGATATGCCAGCTCAGTCCATTTCTGAAAGATAATGGCCTTCAAAAATGTGGTCTTTTTATTATATGGGGCAGCCTTTCAGAAAGAGGTTTACACAGTTCCTTTAAAAATTCTTTAGGAAGCAACTCAGGATCGAGCCTTTGCATGTTTTTGGATTGTATTTCCTGTAGAATGGAGGGGCCTTACATCTTTATTAGCTATTTAAAAATTATTTAAAGCAATTTTTTTTCTTGCAAGCTTTTAACAATATAAATTCTTGGTAATATCAGTCATTAATGTCACTTGCTTGCTGAAGTGGCATTTTAAGCACTTTTAGCTTCTCAATTTTACATTTATTTTAAATTGAAAAATTGACATTGGTAGTCAGCAGTATACCCTGTTAAATAAGTAAGTAAATAAATATCAGGGAAAAGAATCTGTCAGCTGGGGATTTCAAATTGCTCACTCTAGGTAGGAAGTGGCTTTCTTTAGAGCTTCATGTTTGGGTTTGCCTTTAAAGCCATACATAGCCATCTTAGAGACTTCCTGTCTTATGAAGAACTTATGAAGATGGGCATTAAAATCTTTAGATAGATCTGGAAGTTGAGTCATGGCAAATGGATTTAAGTCCAGTTGCCATGACTCAACAGACAACTCTACTGGATAACTGAAAATCTTCATCAACATCTTTAAATAGCTTTTTCTGAAAGTGATCTTGCAATCAGGAGCTTATTTATCTAGCATATCCTTATCCTAGCAAGTCCTTCTCTATATGACTTTTGGGTGGTGGAATGTCTTCCCTTGAAGTTTTGTTCATTCCAGCTCCCTTTGCTTTTAGAAGAACACTTTAAAGAAATGACATGCGTCTTGCCAGGCTGTAGGTCATAAATTAAAATTTATATTGGTTTTAATAAATATTCAAATATTGCTTTTAGTTGCCAACCTGAGTGAAAAAATAAAGTGATAATATCACTATTGTCATATCAGGGTAGTAGATGAACTATTCTGCTATGAAAGGGTTTTGTAATACCCAGATTTGGCTCTAAATTAATTGTGTTTTATACTGTATTTATTTTTTGACTTTTATTGTGTTTTATTTTTACTGGTGTAGTTCACCCAGAGTCGTAAATTGTGAGTGGAATGATTTTATGCAATCTAAATAGATAAATAAGTAAAATTATTCAATTTTATGTCTTCATAACTAGCCTGGGGCTCAGGATAGTTATTCATTGGGTACACATTTAAATGGATTTACAAGTTTGCAGTGATAAAATTTCAGCATGCACAATCCTGTATGTTGCAACTAAATGGCATATATATGTATAATATGTGCACTAGTAGAATATATATACTTTCAGATATTAAGTATTAGCTACATAGGCCAAACGTTTTAAATGTTTAAAAATACATTTTAAATTGTGCCATCCCCACTCAAAATCTCACTAAATCCAATTGTACAACTAAATCCTTATGATTACTCTCCTCAAATATTACTATAAAAAAGAGAACACCTGGCTTTTCTACACAGTATTTTACTATCAGTGTTCTGATTAGTACTACCACACTGTAGTTATCTTTTACATTTGGGAAGGCTTGTTCAATTTTTAAACATTTATTTAAAAGAACTTTTTTATCAATTTGCATATTTCATCCTTATTCAGACCGATTTTATTCAATTGATTTGTTTATAGAATTCCTTACCTAGTGCAGAAAAGATGGCTGCTGCCCAGAACATTTCTCCCATCAAGGCAGGTATGAAGATAAGCCCTCCCATCCGTTTTCCATAAACTTGCTGAAATGGATCCAACATTGTCACATACCCTTTGGAACGCATGGGCTTTGCAAAAAACAAGCCACCTAAAAGATTCATTTAAAAAAATTGGATTCTAATTATTTTTCTGGATCAAGTAGCCAGCCGTAAAAATGGAGGATGTTTGGTTTAATATATGTAATATCAGTCTGCTTATGAGAGACATAACTGATATCTAAATAATTTTCCATAACATAACACTCCAGTAAGTCTTCTCAATGATTGTTGAAGTGGCTATATAGTAATGGAATTGAGGTTCTTATACTTATTACTATTACTGGTCGATAGTGCAATAACTAGTGGAATATTATAACCATGGGGTCACGATGGGTCGGACACAACTTCGCAACTAAC